>JAODKE010000095.1:2132736-2148486 GCA_026779605.1 Mormyrus hasselquistii
CACACACACACAAACACACTAAAAGGGGAGTTTGTACTTTGTCGGACCTATAGAGAAGCATAACATTTTGTTACTCTTCTATTATGGTAATTGTTTTTTTTATTATTACAATAGCCAATGGTCCTTAATCAGTCACAAAAATATCGAGATACCTATAGTTCCACCTTAGTTCAAAAACGTCCATTTTCATTTGTAAAATTGCCGTCATTCGCTCCAATGTATAAACACTTGCTACTTTGTACCCACTTAGTTATTAATGCTGGTTTTGCTTCCTTCCAGTTTACAAATATAATTTTCTTGGCGATCAATAAAAGTATCCGTAAAATGTATCTTTGGTCTGAACCATATACTTCCCTAGGTATAGCTCCCAAAACGAATATCACCGAATCTAATGGGGTATTCGTTTGTAGGATTTTATCGGTTACTTTTTTGACTTTTTTGACGTATGAAGAGATTGCAAGGCCTGTATTAAAATACCTGATTTTTAATTTCCAATCAAATTTTCTCCATAATTGGCTATTAATTCCTTTATGACAATTTGTAGGTAACTCTTCCCATAGTTTACAACCAATTTAATAAGTTTAAACATTTATTTTAAATATGCTTCTTCTCCTTTGTCAAAAAAATGGTACCTCCTTCTCTGTATGTTTGTCCTGTTCTCACCGAAGGGATGGCAGAGCTGTTGCGGTTGCTGCTGCGTGTGTCGGAGAAGGCGGCTAACATCGCTCGCATCTGCAGGAAGGAGGCACCGCTCTTCCAGCTACTAGTCCAGGAGAAGACGGGGGATGATAAAACCAAGAAGTTTCTTCGGGATTTCAAGACGCTGGCAGACGTCGTGATCCAAGAGATGATCAGACATGACCTCGTTGCCCAGGTTAAATAATCGACAATACCCTACAAGGGAATGGAAAGGTTTCTCTGTACTATACCCATGAGGTTGGTTTTAGGCTAACCCATGTTCAACTATGTTTTTGCACAGTTCCCACAGCTGACGGGTTTTATTTTTGGAGAGGAGTCCAACAAGTTTGAGAATGGTCTAGGTGAGTCTTCTCTCAATGATGGTCAAATGCTTAAACGCATGTTCTGCATTGTTATCACTGTTTGTTTGCAGGAACTGAATGCAGACTTGCTTTGTGTTCCTGACCCAGGAGAGAGCATCCAGGTCACGGTGTGTTCCTGCGAGGAGGACACTGCAGCTCTACTGGCCACAGTGCTTCATGGGCACCAGGCAGCTGCTGATTTGCTTGCCCAAGCCATTCATCAGGACCTTCAGCTGACAGATGAGGCTGCAGATAGCTTGGAGCTACTCCTGTGTCCCAGTGAAGTGGCCATATGGATTGACCCCATTGGTAACATCAACACTCCACTGTTCCTTATAAGCAAGATCTAGAGAGATTTATGTAGGAACAGCCTAAAAGTGCTTTAGGCAGATATCAAGAAGCTATGGAAAATTAGCTTCCTTAGCAGGTCTGAAAAGTTGTGTGCAAATCCTAGACCCAATACTCCCACAATATTGGTAGGGTCTCACTGTCCAAATCTACACCTTTACATTTTTCCTGCCATGGAATGTTTTTACCTTAAAGTTCTACCGTTTGTTTTGTGCTTCAGATGGAACTGGTCAATACATTGAGGGTCGAGAGGTTGTAGTACCAGAAGAAGAAGTGTGTCCATCTGGACTTCACTGTGCCTTGGTTCTTATCGGGGTGTATCTGAGAGCCACCGGAGAGCCTGTGATGGGAGTTATCAATCAACCCTTTGCAGGCCAGGGGTAAGAAGAGATGTAGATTTTTAACTAATACCAAGAAATTTGTGAAAAAAAATATTAAAGCTTCACTTTTTTTTGCAGCCTGAAAGGCCGACACTTCTGGGGAGTATCTTTTGGGAACATCAAAGCATCCTCGATATCCAGTCCGACACATCGATCAGAGGAGGTCTTGTCTATAGTGCTGAGCTCCAGTGAGAAACAGAACGTGAAGGATGCTTTGTCTCCCCTTTGTGGTGGGACGTTAACGTACGCCTCAGGTGCTGGATACAAGATCCTTTGTGTCATCCTGGGTTTAGCAGACGCATATGTCCTTTCAGAGGGCAGCACCTACAAGTGGGACTCCTGTGGCCCCCATGCCGTTTTGAGAGCGCTGGGTGGGGGGATTGTTGATCTTGCAGAATGCGTTGGTTGCTCGCAGGAAAATGAATACCAACATACACAACTTACGTACCACCAACCAAAGCCTGGGAGCCAAGGGGCAGAGTGCTGGGCCAATCACGGTGGACTGGTAGCCTACCTGGACTCGGCTAAGTTAAAAACAGTAATTGGAACTCTTTCAGGCAAGGTATGAACACTCAGTGCTGCAGAGTGCAGATGGAGGTACGTAAAAATAGCTAGGATTTCGGATCTGCATAAAAGCTTTGTTTTCTGTGGGTAAGTGTGTAGCAAAAAAAACCAGGGAAACATGTATGTCATGTGGAGGAGAATTTCCCTTAGAACAGCAGGTGGTGGAGATTTTCATGCAAACATGAAGCTACTTTGACTTTTAAAGGAACCATGTAAAGTATCTGCAAATGCAGCCCGTGGATGACAAAAGCCACAACTGTCAAGGGTTTGGAAGTGGGTGAAGCCCACAAAATTGTGAGTGACCATCTGTGCATTATTTTGAGAGCTACAGAAAGGTAGCTCAGAGTTTTTTTTTTTAAAAAAAAAAAAAACAATTTTTATAAAATGCTTGTGCTTATTTGAGCAATTTCAAGTTATTAATGGATCTACTTTTTAGCAAATGTAGTGCTTTTAATTCTATTTGTTTGTGATGAAATTATACAAAATTTCATAGAAGACTTGATGGTTCATAAAGTAATGACTTGGACTCATTTCCATTCAAGACACTTAGTTTTCTTCCCACTTACAAAGTGAGCACATTGTTCAAGTCATTGTTTATTACCACAAATGTATACAACAAAAAGGCAAATACAAAAAAAGCACACTATGCTGTACAAGTCCAGTTATTGTGTATATTTCCATTTACATTTCCCAGTTAAAGAACATTTTAAATGCTGGCTATACATGGATATCAGGAGATGACTGGAGAATTAGGGGATGATGGGGTTGCTTGTATGTTCAAGGTTGCCTGTCCACAGGGGAGGGCGGGACTTGCTTTCACCCAACAAAACTAGCTGCATAAAAGATGCCCGTTCCAATTAGGCTGGTTTTTACAACCCATTTCATTGACTAATGTCAGAGAAAAAAAAAATCAAGTGCTGGTCTTGGGCAAGAGGCGCTGGTGAGATTTCAGCATAAGAACATCCTTTGAAAAGGAGATTGGTTCTTCTATTGGACGTTCAGTGGATTGATTCCGTGTCCAGTAGAAAATCACTCTATAAAGAGCAGAAGTGTCTAAAGCGGAACACACGTTCAGTCTCTCTTATGCTCCCGTTCACAGTCCCATCACGGAAGGAAATACATCATTATCTGTATAAGAGGAAAAAACACGGCATTTTATTTGGGACCAATTCCGCAGAAAGTAAGATTTGTATTAAAGAAACGATGGCTGCTCACTTTTGGGGCTCCCCTGTGCTTCCCCGCTGTCGTCATCCGGGACCTTCCAGTCCAGCTGGCGCCCTTTTTCATACAGGCCCTTCAGCATGTTACGCACCTCATCAGTTCCACCCCCACGGCTCAAATCCAGGTACTTCCTGTACAGCTGCAGCGCGGTGCGCGCGTCCTCTATGCTGTCATGGGTCTCACTTTGGATCTTCAGGTCTGGAACACGTAGTAACAGCATTACAGTGAGATTCCTTGTAACTTCATTGTAAACATCGCTTGCTGTATTTGGTATTATCATAAATTACAGTAAAAATCAGTGTTTGGGTTTCCTTGGATACAACCGTTGTTCATTCCTGTAGTCGGAGTATGAGGATACAGTGTAATTGCATAATAGGTCTTTGTTAGTTATTTTCTCATTATGTGCGCTTTGGATTTCCTTAGCTCGAGACACGCCGGCGCTTGGTGACTTTAAAGTCATATTACACTGAGGAAAACGGCAGCTTTTGTCAACTGAATTTTGCCTGGCCCTTATGGGTTTTGGCCTGACTGAAGGTTAGTAATGAGATGAACGAAATCCCTAATTTATATCTCAACAAAACACACTTCGCAGGAAGAAAAACAATGAAGATCTTAAGCTAGCTGCCTCATAGCCATAGATGATCCTTGGATTTACAGCAGCTCCTGGTTAGAAACCGTCTGCAGCGTTAACAGGGAGAACTGAAGAAGGAATGCACTGACCAAGAAAATACCAAGCTAGGAAACGGAGGGAGATCATCCTCTTCCGAGGCATGTGAAACAAATGCACCGTGTCGATAACCTGGTCCTTCAGCACCTACAATGAATCGGGGGGAATGCTGATTAACCAGTCACTGAGAGCTGTCACCCCGCCAAAGAGCAGAAGCTAACGCCTACCAGCAGGTTAATGACCCGGAAGTCCTTTTGTAGCCCGTGGCCCACAAATCGAACCCCAGTGTCAATGAGGAAACGCAGCTTCAGGTATGTGGACTTGAGCGTTGTCAAGTGTTTCGAGGAAATCTTGGCGTCCAAGTCCCCTGGCTTGATTCCCGAGTACTGTGTGAGGTAGTCCACCACCTAGAAACAGGGACAATGAAGCTGTTTAAAAGACAGTACTTTGCGTGTCCCCCAGCAAACCCGCTAGACATATTTCAGATGCCATCAAAACATGACAGGATGCAAGACTGCCGGAGGCGGTCCTGCCATTGCTCCTTGCACCCTTAGTGCTGGCATGGTGCTCTACCTGTTCCTGTGTGGAGATGTAGTCATCGATGAAGGGCACTCCCTCATTGGGGCCCTGCCCACGCACGCAGGTGATGCGGGCCACTGACATCTGGCTGGGCTTTATGGTGGACTTGGTGCCATCACTACGCAGCTCTGCTTCTTCCTGTAACAGGACGAAAAATCGCAGTAAAGCAATTGAGAACCATACAGGCTTTTTATTACACCGAGGGTAAAGACCTAAGCAACTAGAATTTTCAACAGTCAAAACAAACTGGTTCAGAGTGAGGATCCACATGCACAGACCTGATTCAGAGTGACAAATTCGGCATCTAATCCCACCAGGTCACCGGCCTGTGGCATCTCGCTAACCATGAGGGGGATGAAGGTGGCATGGCTCTTCCTCTGTTTCCTGGCCAGCGAAGCCTCAGCTAGCAGCACGCTGGCCTCAATCGGGTTCTTAACTAGGGGGGGGGGGGTGGGGGCAGATGTCAGGTCACAGAGTTTGAAGTGGCTCCAAGGCGACAACAAAGTTGTAGCACCACAAGAGGCTGAAAGAACAAAGGCGGCTTTGAAACCCAAAGTGGGTGTGATTAATTCTACACTGCCAATAAATCCTGGTTCAACCAAAAGAAAAACCATCCAATGGGGAGTGGTTGTACTCAATAATCCCACCCACCTCTCAGTCTCGCCAAGATGTATTCAATGCAAAGTGAAACTAAAGCCTGGTAGTAGGGGAAGGGCTGAGGTCTTACTGCGAAGGTCATATTTGGTGTGGTAGTTCCTCTTGGCGTAGTATAATATGGCTGGCACCTTCCAGATGATGTCAAATTGAGTTGCTTCTACCTAGGAGACACAACATCTTCTATGCCGACACAATACTACACATTTTTTTACATTTTAACTGCATAAAACAGCATAAAACTTCACATCAAGATACACATGCCTTCAGCACGTCTACATTACTTTACATACCTTTTCAATGGGTTCAATCAAGAAGTCGTTGAAGAGGTACCACTGTTGGTGTGTAACTCCCTAAAAGAGAGACCAAATCAGTAAACAAAAAGGTCAAGTACTCAAAAGAACCACCAAAACACCCCCGAGAGGTTTTCTGATCAAAATATCCTCAATAAAAAGTTACAACTATTAGTTACAATTAAGAACTTCCGGTAGTTCGAACATGGTCTCCACTGACCTCTTTCCTCTGATGGTAGGTCTCTCCCACTTTGATGTGAGCCACCAGATTGCCACCTGTGCGAGCATCCAGCAGGTGTGGGACAGTCACCACCAGATCATAGATAACGGCACCTTCTGCCTCTTCTGAGGGACTCAGCTGTAAGGTCACATGAAAATACGGTGTGGTTCTTGTAGGTCCTACGCTGTTCCCACCCTCAAAACTCCCACGGCACAATACACCAATGACTCCATCCCTTATCGTTACTAGCATTGTCGTCTTCGCTTGGCAGACATTTTTACCTAAATGAAATTAGAAATAATTCCAGTCTGTCCCCACAAACATGTAACTTGGTAAATTTCAATTTTGGTAAATATGAATATAAAGGCCCATTGCAGGCTACTTTTAAGAATCATGTTTCCCATCAAAAGTACGGTGACTGCCTGCACGCTGACCCTTACACCTCAGTGGCGGAGCTAGTCTTTTATTTAAGGTTTAAGATTTTTTATTCAAAGGGTGAGCAAGGGTTTCTCATAGGGGTTCATGTAAATATGATAAATGAAGGAAAAAAATTAAATGAATTGGATGAATCTAGGCAGCTAATTAAATCCTCACATTACAGTATAGAGAAGTTGATTCAAAGCTTGAATATGACATGCATAGCCGGCTTACATGCAGTAGAAAACTAATGACTGGTTCTCCACATAGACACTTACCACACAGACTTCAAGCAAAGGCTAGCGTTGATAAAATAATAAACCAGCACTATAATTCAGCATGTGCACTAAAACATACATACATGCAAAGACGCCGTCTAAAAGACGATCTATATCAGCGCGAGCGGGGCTCGTGGCTAATTTAAACGAGACATGGAGCAGACAGTGTGCGGCGCTTTCATGCTGCTCTTTTTTATGTACTGCAAGTGTGTGACCACCTCTGTTTAGGAAGGTAATACAGTGTAATATGTTATAAATACCTGCGTAACTCCTGCTCTTATCGATACCGCGGGTGTGTTTTGGATCATGTAGGAACGCCAGAGCTTTTAGCCAATGACATGTCGGCAAGCAGCGCGGGCAGGGTATCGCTACCTCGGGGTGCCTTCAGGGCCGCTCGGAAATGACAGTTTCCCGTTCAGATCTTTGCCCGATCTCCTCATTGGTATATTTTAATGTTAACCATTTCCAGCGGGTTGGCACTGGGAGTGGCAAGGGCTCTGTCAGGGGTGGCAATTGCCCCCTGCCACCCCTTTGGCTCTGCCCCTGTTACACCTAGCAGTCTTTACAGCCATTACATAAACGACTTCCCCCTGCTGTATTCTGTTTAGCCTCAAAGGCCTTTCTCCTGCTCACCTCCTCTGTCTCACTCCAGCTGGTAATCTCCAGTCCCTGGCTCTTGCTGATACACATCTTCAGGCTCTGTGGGATCCACACGTGCCTCAGGTCCTCAATGCTGTTCCCAAAGGTCAGACCTTCTGGACAGTACATCTCATCCCTATGCAGAAACACATAGGAATACAGTGGAAGTTAATGCCTCAGACTTGCCTGGTTAGAGCATAGTCACGGTAACTATGCTGGAATGAGACTCTCAGTCCATTTGTGGATCTCTGATTGGATAATCTTGCAAAACCCCACCTCCCGGACCCTCGACAAGCCCCGCCCCCAGACATACTCCACACACCACTCGCTGGGAGTGGGCTCCTTTGGTGCTGTAGGCCCAACCTCCTCCTTTTTGACCGCCTTGCTGAAAGCATACTGAAAAGGCAGAAGGAGACTGTTATATCTCCCGGGGCAGAGGAGGAACTTCCATCGCAGCTGTATGGCGACCCTTCTCCTCTACACTTAGATCTGATGTCATCTACTGATCAAATGAGGCAGGCATTTTATGGCCTCCCCTCCGTTCTGGTCTTCTGAAGGTTTACTCCGGTAACCCCCCCACCAGAACAGGACATTGTGACTTGCTGATGCACATCTTCAGGTTCGGGGGGGCAGGGGGGCGAGTGGCTCAGCAACCCAAGTCTCTGTGCCCGTGATCAGAAGGTCGCCGGTTTGAGGCCCAGCCTCAACAAAACTGTACTGAGCAAAGCCCTTAACCACCCCTCCCAGCTCCTGGAGCGCCACGCAATGGTAGACCCTGCACAGTGACTCCTGAGCTATGAAAAACAAGATGGGGTAGGCGGAGACAAATTTCTATGTACCTGTACCCATATTTGTGCAATGGCTAGATCACTAGTAGTACTATCAAGGATCACTAGTATTGTTACCAATGAAGTTGCTTGAAAGTTACGGTTTATCCTGCTACATCGCTTGGGGTGATCATGCGGAGATGGATCCCGCTTAAAGACAAAGTGAACCACTACCTCCACCGAGGTCGTATCCCGTCAGGATTGATCTCGGCGTGTTAAATAGGAGTCACAGCAGCTTCAGCGACAGAGTTTCTACTCTCCCGATTGCCGGCTGGTCCTCACCTCAGCCTGGGCTTTCCAGAACTCCGCCTCCTTGACGCCGTTCACCTCACAGTTGATGACCAGCACGTCTGGGAGGCAGCGGATGTTTCGGGTCTGCACCTGGGTTACCATCAAGAAAACGTGCGTTATTGCAGATGTCCGTCACCGACACAGCGACCAACGGCTGGGTGTCACCTTCACCCAGCAACACCAGCCAGACAGACAGAATCAGCAACTAAAGGAAATCTGAAGACCCAGCAAAACCAGTGTCTTTGAAATCTAGTCACACCAGAACTTCATAAGCTTGAAAGGTACAAACATCAGCCCAGAATAAGATGCACAGGAATGTACTCAGAGACTCCAAGCCATTCCATCCACCCAGGAGAGGAAGGAGCCCCATGGTAATGAATAGGTTAATGATGTTCTCAATTGTCATGGCAACATTTCCGGGAAGCAGGTCGCACTTACCGTGGGCTGGTACTTCTCGCAGTTCTCACACCAGGCCTGCGTGTTCTGCTCTAGGCAGATGCTCTTCTTCAGTACGTCGGCAAACTCGCACTCCTTTATGGTCTTATCTGTGACGGCAGGGGGAATAAAAATGGGCTGAGCTGGAGCAGTCGCGGCCACGTTAACGGCACGGTGGATGTGGGGCCCCCCACGGGCCGGGCGGCGGGCGCTCCTCACCCAGAGTCTGCTCGGGGTAGTGCATGGTGAAGAGCAGCGTGAGGGATGTCCGCACCGTCTCCTTGCCACAGCGGCACAGACTGCTGTTCTCCACCTCACAGCCGAACAGCCGGCCAATTACAGACTCCGCTGAGGAGCCGAAGGCGCTGTGATAGGGAGATGTGGCGGCGTGAGACCCAGCCCCGTCGACAGGCAGATGTCAAGTTACCGCGTTGCTGGTTTATTCTGTAACTCAATAACTCCTCCACTGATTTCCCCTATATTAAACCAGGAGCATAGTGGGCTCATAAGCCCACCACTGCCTAAAGGTTTTTGGATGAAGTCCCAGGTGAGCATTAAACAAAATACCTAAGATGAATCACATACGTTCATTTATCTGACCCTTTTATCCAAAGCGAAGACTTTTACGTTGTTAGTGCAAAGCTCTACATGTCGAGCTACAGGAGTTACTTTCAAAGAAATCTCAATACTACCATTCAGCAATAAAATAAACATGTAAAATGTAAGATGTTTGTGTCGTGCAGCCCTGCAAGGGCTCCTTCAGGTCACCTGCTGCTCTGCCCTCTGTAGGCCTGCGGAGCCTCCTGCTCCTGCGTCTCCTGGTGCAGCTGCGTCAGGATGAACCGGTTCCAGCTCTGGATCAGCCGGCCCAGCCTCACCTTGCCAGTCTGCTCATCGGAATCTGAGAGGATTAATCCCAGCGCTGATGCCTCGGGGATGGTCCGGAAAGCACGGAGGAAGTTACTGGCCTAGAGGGAATTGGCAGGATGGAGGGACAGAGCAGAATTAGTGTGGGAAAGGAGTGACAGTTATCATGGAAACAATGAACTGAAATTCTCATCATTTGACATGTTGTGAAATTAATCAATCCATAAGCAAAGTTCATAATATAATGTTACAGATCACTGCTAGTAAATGGGTATTTCATAGAATTCCCAGTCAGAATTTCACCACTGTCAAGATTTTTTTTTTCTCCTTTCAAAAACTTACAGCATCAAGGATTCATGGGAAATATGGCACAAAACAGCGATCGATCCCTTTCAATGTAAATATAGGGACCGTGATTTTTAAAAGCTTGATTTCAAATCAAAACAATTTGACTGACCAAAGCCTAAATGTGAGGCACCGCTCTGGATCAGACTCAGTGCGGCGAAACCTGGCAGGGGTCTCACCTGGCAGGGGTCCCCTCTGGACAGGTCGAGCATGCGGAAGAGGAATCCCAGCTCACAAGCTAAGCAAAACTCCTTCTGACACAAGTGGTTCTGGACAAGGCAGCGGACCGGCTCCAGGAAATACAACACCTGCAGGATAGGACAGAGGGGACACATTCAAAAGCGCGTTTCAAAAGCCAGAACGTCACCATACCTAGGAGAGCTTCAAGGAAGCGGACACTTCACACTGTCGTTTTATTACTGGGCTGCTTTTCTGCTCAACTTCTCATGCTAACATTAATCCTGTTCAGATTCACAAGGAAGAATGAGACAATGGGGGAAAATGTAATTCTGTGAAAGCAACGAACCCGGCGGTACGATAAGTATCCTCCAACAAAGTCCTGGCTCGCTTTATAGGAGCCGTTACTGTACTGTGATGCCACGTGCCTTCATCCCAGTCAGTGCTTGGAGTTGCCACGGCAGCACGTCTCAGCACCTTACCTGGATCATGCAGTTACAGTAGGCGTTGGGAATGTGCGGCTCTAGTCCGGCAAACAGGGTCTTGTTATAGTGCTTGAAGTCAAAGTTCTCCAGGCCCAGTTTCGAGTACTTGATGGTCACCTGGTGCACACATGGGTAATAATACGGTCACTCCATTTTGCCAGGTCCGACTGACTGAAACGTCAGTCTGATCAGATTATGTTCCTGCCTACCTTCCTGTACTTCTTGGGCACCATGTGAAGGTGAGGTTGTTCATCTCGGCCAATGGGAGACTCGGGAACCTGGCTGTAACTGTCGTATGCCAGCTCAATCTCCTTGGTCTTGTAAGGAACCTGAAAGGGGAACATGATCATTTGGCATCAGGGAATGACGTGTGGAAGATAACTGGGAGTCACAAGATGGGATATGAAATCAGCAATTATCTTATTTTACCATTTTTATTTTTCTTCAATATAACGTATATAACATGAAGATTCTCCATTAGCAGTAAAAGACAAAAACAATAAGCTAATCTGACAGCCAACCTGAAGCGTTCATTCTAAACTTGCGTCAGACAAACAGCAAGAGACCAACCCAGCTTCACAAACCTTCACACCAAATTGCTTTCGTCCCCCTACTGGCCACAGACAGCTATGCGGCCACTACTTGCCTGATTGCGCAGCCGGGTGCGAGGGTTGGGGGCATACCCAATGAACCCCACTGTTTTCATTGTGCGCAGAATCTCTGGGTCAACTGCAGGTGCTCGTCTGGAACAAAGACAATCAGGAAGTCTCTGTACTGAACTTTATAACACATTTAACGGGCAGCTGCGTGCATCCATTGAATCACTGAGCCTAACAGCACCACCTACAGGACTGATTCTCCTAATTTTCTTAGTTTATACAATTTCATCACCATTTCCATTGTTTATTTACAAAACGGGGTGTCCCCTTAAGATGTCCACTGTGCATATCATTAAGTTACGCAGAACTATGGAAGGTGACAAAACGGAACGCGATGGGACGTACCTCGGGCTCGGAGTGGCCAGGGCCGCCGGCCAATCAGAAAGCAGCGGCTCTGTGCTTGTTAGAGGCATGGGGATGAGGGAAAGGGGCAGGAGATCTTGATTCCAGTCCAAATGAGGCAAGGAATCAACGAGACACGGCAGGGCGAAGTCCGTGTCCCGAGAGTAACTGTTGAAGGTGACCTCTGGGGCGTCAGACCAAAGGTGGACGCCGCTACCCGAGTCCCCAAAAGCCAGCGCCTGCTTGCTGGACGACACGTCGAAGCTCATGAGCAGGTGGCCCACCGTGTTCACGTGGAAGACGTCTGCCAGGTTCGCCAGGCCTGTGGGTTCGCAGAACTGGCACTGCCCTGGAAGCCATGGAGCAATCCAAGGAGAGCGGGGAGTCAGACAGACGGGAAAGGACACGCCATTAGGGACAGCAGTTTCCAGCTGTGGTCCGTACGAGTCAAAAAACAAAATCCTGGTTTAAATGCCTCAATGATTAGTTGGCAGCTAATTATCATCAATTATGCTTAAAAAACCATTAGGTTTGCTTTTTTTAAACTACAAGAATTAGCCAGCAGATTGTCGTCTAATTTTCTAAACCGTGCAGCACTGATCTCGCTGGATTTTTGTTGCCGTCGACTTTTGCGTTGCCACGTACCTGTCTGCGAGATGATGGCCAGGCGTGACGTGTAGGTGGGGATGAAGCGCAGGAAGTAGGGGTCCACGTGCACCTGCAGCGGCGTCACGGCGCGCATCATGCGCAGGTCGTACACCATCAGGAAGCGGTCGCAGGCCAGCCCGTTCAGCCCGCGGCTGGAGAAGCCGCAGGCCACCAGCAGGTTGCCATGCACGTCAAAGTCTGACAGGCTGCCGGAGAAGGCGTCAAACTCCTGCTCCAGCTTGAAGGTGCGCAGATCTCGCAGGGTCACCTGGTCAGTGGGGGAGGGACACCAGTGACTCACAGCAGACCTTTATGTTCCCAACACTAGGAGGAAGAACTTGATCTCCACAAGGCTGGTGGCGGCACAGACCTCATAAAATTTCGAGCAACTGAAGAAGAAGCATGGGTTACTAAAGTTTAGAATATAATACTCAATGTGTCAGAATGTTTTATGTAAATGCATTTGGGATAAGGTTTGAATCCCATGTAACTGAGTGCAAGCTGTTAATGTTAGTGAGGTTTTAAGTGTGTTACGCGGACAGCTGGATGTGGCGACTAGTCTCACCTTTCCGGATGTGTGACCACAGAAGAACGAACGGTTGGACTGTCGCATAATGGCCACACCGGGAACCTCCACTGTGAACTGGACATACACAGATAAGCCACATGAACTGAGATCAATGCAACCTGTGGTCATCTGAAATTTACACCCATCCATCCATCCATCCATCCATCCATCCATCCAGTACAGGATAATGCAGTGGGCCTAGATTCTATTTCTGGCAGCATCTGGCAATAAAAAAACAAATACTTTATGAAGGACACTTGTCTCCACCCCAGCTATTTTTTTCCAATTTGCACCACATTTACAAAGGAGGACTTACAAAATGGTTTTCTGTGTAGATATGGAGATACCCCAGATCGGCTGTGCAATTAATCTCTGACTCTGAATTTCACACCTAATCGAACATTTCAAAAAAGCATAGCTCTGCCACCCCTTACTCTCTGCGTCTCCTGCACAGTATTTAGATCAACTTCGCAGACGTAGTTTTGCAGGCCCCCCATCAGAAGAGTGTTGTTATCCATGAGAAGAAGACTGTGCATGTCAGCTGCCTCCTCCATCCTGAAACAAGGAAACAAGCACCCCTCACCGTAAGACCATTTGAAGCCCTACGTACACCTGCATAATCACATCATGGCCAGAAGATGGCACGGTGGCTAAAATATGATCATGCAGTGGTATCTTTAAGACAACTACTTAATCTGAACCGGTTCACTTTCAGTTGATGTAGAAGGTGCCTTGGATGCGACTGTCAACTATGCAGACTAAATAGTCACTGTCCTTACAATATTAAACCAGCAGCACAGTTATTGAGTTGTGTGAGGGGCAGCTTTCACTCACGGGTAGTCGAACATGATGAGACCACCGCGTGTGAGGCACTTAAGGTTACTCTTGGAGAGGAAGAGCACACCGGTCTCCAGGCTCTGGATGTTCCTGATGTCGTCGGTTGCGTGCACTTGGAAGGATGAGTAGCGGCCCATGGTGGAGCCAAAGAAGGAGCTCGCGTGACCCTGAAACGCGCAGTGAGCTTTCATGCGAGCGCAGATTCGGCTTCTAGTGGTGTGGTTGTCGAAAAACCCGTAATGGCTAAACTGATGAGCACCGAACGCCTTCATCCTCTTACCCGGTGGTTCCCCATCCACAGCAGCTCTTCCTGCAGGTCAAAGTGGACCGTCGTCACAGGGACGCCCACCTCTGTGAGCACGTTGTGCAGCTCCGAGAACATCCCCTCCATCAGGTGCACGGACTCCGTCACGGGAACAGCCAGCCCATCTGGGTCCAGCTCGACACCTTGCAGGAGGGCTGGGTCGAGCCTGGGGTCCAACGGCGTCTCCAGCCCTGGCTCCAGCGTGCCGTGCAGCGCCGAGGAGAAGTCACCCATCCCTGGGTCCAGCCCCTCAAAATTCATCATGGGGACAATCCAGCTGGACAAAGCACACCATGTACTCTAATTAATTTTAAAGTAATAACAAACCCAGGTTATACCTTCGCTTTGACATACACTTTGCTGTCCAAACTTAAATGCATGTAGGACAATAATAAATAACTTGAAACCATCTGGCAACGAATATATCTGAATATATCTGGCAACGTCAATATATATCATATATATCATACCATAAAACCATTTCAATCAATAATAATAATAATGATAATGATGATGATGATAATAATAATAATAATAATGCAGCGAGGACAATGCATGCAACCCAGAATGCACCGATGCTAATACACAAAGCATAGTAAGCGAAGGCAGGGCGGCCCTACGGCTTGTTTTGCACTGAAAAGATGCGGGGAAGCGCACATGTAGCATGCGGCGCGGTGATGCTAACGCACGGCCAGGCGCCGCCGGCTCCGGAGCCGCTTTCGCGGGTTTAAGAAACAGCCTGGCGCTCTGAAGCGGCGCTCGTCACCATTTAGGTGGCGAACTGCTCACCTGCCTGCGCGAACCCACACAGCAGAGCCGCCCGTCGACGCTAGCGCGCTAATACGAATTAGCATCCCCGGGCGTAAGATTAGCATAAACCAACCACAAAAAAGTAAGGGATACAGAAAAGCATAACAAGCCGAAGAGCATGCGGGCGAGCCTGAAGCAGCTCCCATACCTTTCGCTACCCCGTTAAAATCCCTATGATTTCGGAGCGTACGAGCTCCATTCTGGAGAAACACGGCGCCGTTCACTTCCGGCTGAGCCGGGTCATGCAGCGCCGGGGCCGCCCTGCTGGTCGTGCCGCCCGCCGCAGATGCAGGAGAGCAGCAAGCGGATAAGAATGACATGAATAAGGATTTCCCTTCAATGTGTGCAAGGAGTAGAGCAGAGCATGTTTACTATTATATTGTATTATTGTGCAGTTTTAGGTGATCGTCACGCTGACTTGGATGTGGTTTTCAAGAGGCCGACGTAGTACAGGAGCAATAAGGACAACATATGCTGTATTTTCGCCAGTGCCACTTATTTAACCCTGCTTGTTTTACAGCAGTTTTTTTCATCATTTCAGATTTCTTTATCGGTTTGTTTAGCTTTTTCAATAAAACAGACATTTTAATTTCAAAATGCCACTGCATGATTACTTCTCGCATTCGTTTCAAATCGACCTGCCACAAGGCAGCGTTGCCATGTCTGCACACATATGCATGCACATTTACTTGTATGTAACAGCTTTATTACATTACAAGTAGTCTGCAGGGTTTGCAAACACCAAAACCAACGCCTTTGATGTAGCTGATTTTAGATTTATAATGGAATATATATATATATGTGTGTGTGTGTGTGTGTGTGTATATATATATATATATATATATATATATATAT
>JAODKE010000095.1:2148586-2175212 GCA_026779605.1 Mormyrus hasselquistii
GAAATGTAAAGCGCATTGAGACAATGTAATGTTGTGATAACGCGCTATATAAATAAAATTGCATTGCATTGCATTGCAGAACTGGCCTAGCCTTTTTATGGACCCCTACTCACTCCGTTGTCCACTCTGGACCTTAGGGCCGGAGTAAACCAAACCATGGGTAGGGGCAGGAGCCTACAGGATGGGGTTCAGGGCCAGGTCCATGGTTGCCACTCCAAGTCCTCAGGAGAGGTATCCTCTGGGTCTTCCCCCTCTATGTTCAGGGCAACAAGGGATGCTGAGGCAGGGGCTTAGGTAACAACCTGAGGTGGGCACCTGAGCGAAGACCGGAGACGGCGAAGCAGGCACCTGGGTGATGACAGCTTCAGGGGGCTCTGCAGAGGCGACGACGGCCTCAGGGGGTGCTGGAGAGGCAATGAGCAGGCCCCCTGTTGGCCAAACTCTGAAGGAGGATGGGGAATGAGAGAGAGACCCAGTGGGTTGGGCACAGGAGGCTTGAAACAAGTGGCAAATCCATGTGGGCTGGGCTTGGGAAGCTTGGGCGGAACAGGAGTTGGACCCTGTGGGCCGGGCTTGGGAAGTTCGGGCAGAGCAGGAGTGGGACCCTGTGGGCCGGGCTTGGGAAGCTCGAACGAAGGGCAGAGATCTGGCGGCTCGGGAGACAAAAGCACTTTGGGCCAGACCACTCCAGACCTTCTTCTTGAAGAATCTCTTCAGTCCATCTTCCTCCTCAAGAAGAACTCAATCCAGTTTTTCTAGTAATAATTTAGTTACAGATTACTATGTAGATATCTGAAATAACATATATCCAAAATGTGAATTTTAGATCTCTACAATGTAATTTACTAGTAAAAACTCAATTATGGATATGTCGGCCTGGAAGTCTTACTAGTCAAAATGTAGTTGTACAGACATCTGCTATAGGAGTTCTTACTAGTGAGAACTGAATTACAGAGCTCTACAATATGATTTTCTATTAGTGAAAATTGAATTTAGGATATGTGAGGCAAAAATACAGTGGAAGTCAATGGGAATATATGACTAGTAAAAATATAGATTATAGAGTCCTATAATATTATTTTTAGTATTTAAAATGATCATGTTTACTAGTAAGAATTGCATTGTAGATATCTTGCATTTTTACTACTAAAATTTGTACTACTTTACATTTTTCACTAGTAAGACTGTTATGATGAGTAACCCTTATGCCAATTATAGACCTCTATAACGTGACTTTTTACTACTAAAAATTGAATTTAGGATATGTGAGACAAAAAACAATAGAAGGCAATGTGAATATGACTAGTAAAAACGGAGTGACTAGTAAAAACTATAATGTTTACTACTATTATATTTACTAGTGCTTACTGATGAAAATGATTATTTGTATACTAGTCAAAATTCAGTCATAGATATCTGGAACTCATATTTTTGTATTAAATTTTTAGATTTTAATAGTACAATTTGTAATTTCTATACTAGTAAAATTATGTGGAGTGGGATTATCCTATTCGCTATGAGACCGTACTCCCCTTTTCGTGCGAAGTAGCCTACACGGTCACGGTGAGTCTGTCCCGAAAGGCAGGGTAAAACCACAAGAAGACATGCATCGCGATGTTTTAATAGCACTGAATTATGTTTAAATGGGTGCAGAGTCATCGTTGTTAGCAGTAGTTGATAAATGCAAGGAGTAAGTTGCGTACAATTAAGTTATGGTTAGAATAAACAATATCACATCGATCGACACGCATACTTTGGGTGAAGTTCTACAAGAAACACTACCTTTTTCTGTATTTTCCCAGCAACCATGTAATAACCAACGATTTAAATACACAAAATACACAAATATCGATCCTATGTTTTTGCATAAATGGTTTAACTGAACGCGTTTGCAGTAAAATATTAAAGTGACAGTGAAACTGTCTAACTACAAAGTAGTGGGTGGCAACATACATGATTCAAATCCGGGGATATGAGAAAGCTGAGGGTGTCATTTAAGCTGTGAGGCTTTCAAGATTTGTGGGAGGACTCGTTGTATTGCGTCACTGCGGATTTGCCTCACCGACAAATATAAGTAGCCTTTCAGCTGCTCACGCAGCTTACAGTTTATGTTTCCTGAATGCCTCTGACCGAAGATCTAGGCATTATTTGGTTTAAAGATGCAGTATCTGGCAGTTGTGAGTATTGAAAAAGCTTTGTCTTTGTACTGCCTTTGCCTCTTGCTGATCCGAGGAACAAGCTCACTTCACATATGCTACCATAGAAATTATAACCGTTGATTATTTTTTGGTCGCCGCAATAGCAAAACCAAAACACTCTTTCCATTTCTAGAGGCCGATTTATACAGACTTCTTGCAAATGTAAGAATTTAGGGACAGTGTTTCGCGTTAAGAACATGGGACGAAACGAGCAGCTGTGAAGCCTGGGATACACTGGATGTGTGGCATGTGCGTCGCGGTGGGGGAAAGTATTGATTTTTACTTGGTGTACATATTGACAGATCAGTGCAGCCACGCTGCCTACGAGAGGCGCGGTTCACGCCTTGCCGCAGCGGCGCCTCGTTATGGAGTCGGAGTGGCTCTTTTTCACGCGTGGGGTAAGCGGTTCTTATTAGAAATAGTCAATAGTAAGACAGGGCTGCCAACTCTCATGCATCTGGCGTGACACTCATGCTTTCAGACTCTCACGCTTGCGCCAGAAATCTTACGACAAATTTATATTATTATATTATAAAATTAAAATTAGCTGCGCCAACAGTGTTGGGGTAGTTTACAAACCCTACAGACTATTTACAAGGTAATAAAACTGTCACATAGGTGTAAATGCGTGTGCGGACTTGTCTGGATTCGAAAATCTCACGCCAGCGGACTTGTCTGGATTCAAAAATCTCACGCCAGCTGGCTGACCAAAGCTGACAGCCTTGAGTCAGATCTGTTGATAGTCATACTGATATACCAGCAAAATTACATAACTGACACCTTTCACTGTAGTTTCAATGTTTAGGCTACATATCATAGACATGACAAATAATGACAATTAATTATTTTAACCATTTTAGCAATTGCACGTTATTAAAACAGTGTAGGCTATAATTATATTATGTCGATAAGTTAACAGAACATTAGGTAGTTTTCAGATGCTTTGACTGCTTGCTAGTTAAAACTGGTTAATGTAGAATGTAGAAAGACACAGCACAGCCGCAGCAGCCACGCCCATCCAGCGTGTTCCAGGCGAGATTCTTATCGCAAGTAAATGCGGTCGCTAGGTATCATACATCACGGCCGAATCTGTTTCACTACAGGTCTGCTTGATTGCGCTTTTTGGCGCGCCCAGTGTCCATGCGGCCTGCCAACTGACGGAGTACGTCACTAGGGATGGTGACTGCTGTCGGTACCCTAATCCAGGTATAGCGCATCTCTCACTGTGCAATATCTCAGCTTTTAGTTTGTTATATTAAACGACTGATAGTGGTATCACTAACCAGTAAGTAAATCTGTTATTCATATATAACAGTATAAATCATGTATGTCTTTCCAAAGTGGCATTGACAGTGCTGATGATGCAATTTCAGTTTTATATAAATTTAGGAAGGCTGTACTGTGTATTTTATCTGAAGCATTTTCTATATTGCAGGACAATTTGTTTCACAAAACTGTACAAAAAGTGATGGCATACGTATACAAAACTGCACAATCTGCCAAAGTAGGTTTAACATTATTGCTGAAGTATTCGGTTTTTAACTGAAGCTATTTGTATACGTATTAAAATGGTTCTCTTTTACCGACAGACCTCAGGATTGTTGCAAACTGCACCCACTTCTCGGACACGCAGTGTGAAGCGAAATGTGAGCGATGAGGAATTGTTGACCGTTTTAAATTGAAAGCGCAGCAGTGAAGATGACTCACATGCAGTTGTTCTCACCTTGGCTCGTTTGCACCTTGTTGTCACCTATCTTTTAATCTGCGTATGTTGAATGTCTGGACACAGATTGACTCATCATCGTTTTCTCTTTTCTTCCCCATAGCCACAACACCTGCCACCCCACCTACCGCACCATGTCCAAGTACATCTGTCTAGTAAGAATAGCTCTTAAATCACTTACAGTTTGCAAGCTCATCAAGCTCTGTTCTCATCCTGGCTGTTGTCTGTCATTAATATACACCCTGCAACAAATTGTTTAAGTTGCAGTATATTCAAAATCTAGGTCAGCGGTGTTTGATTTTTCCGTTATTTATTTTTGTGCCTTGATCATTATTCTATCATTTGGTCATTATTTTATCATTCACATACAATTAAAAGCCATGTCGAAAGTGTTAATGAAAACTGCATAATCCTTTTCCCTGTGGCTGTACAAAAATGCTTTCTTCTCTTCTCAGCTTGCCTGTCATGGTCGCTCCCCTGGTTATTGGTGTGATTTTCTGTACTGTGTTGATATATTGGCTCTGCATTAAGTCAAATTCCAGGTAAGCAGATTAAATAGTCACTGTCAAATTTTGTTTAATTTGATTAGCAGAACAGTAATGCAAGCACATTTTCTTTTAACACGGTACAAAAGTAGTTCATATTTTTTGGTAGCATTTTACGATAAGGATCCTTTTGCCATTTATAAATGGTATTAACGCATTCATTTAAAAAAAATCTGATACAATATAACTTGTTATGTGTATGGTACGATAACACTGTGTAAATTATTAACTGACAAGTTATCAGCTAATTAATAACCTGATTATAAACTGTTCATAAACCCTTTATAAGGGAAAGCTTATTATAAAGTGGTACTAGCAAAGTATTACTTCATCAAGTAAAAGTTTTCTGTTATTATTTTTGTCAGGAGGAGTCCTTGGATACCTTATCTTCCGCATTGTTTCGCAACATATTTGAGTTACCATAAGGCAGATAAGAATTCTGAAGTCCGTGTGTAACCGACATTTTTTTAAAGTGACAGAGATGTGCAAGAAGACACAAAAAATACTGGTGAAGTTTTTGGAATATATGTGCAAGGATTCAAAGATGCATTTGTATGTGGCTGAAGTTTTTGTCTTTACTTTGTACACATTTGTGTAACTGCAGTACAGTGATTCCCCCACCTATCGCGGAAGTTATGTTCCAGACCCATCAGCGGTAGGTGAAAATCCGCGATATAGCGGGGGATCACTGTACTCTGATAATGTACTTGCCGTTGGATCATATATATGTTGTTTAATGTGACACTGGGTCCTGAACAACATCAGTGGTGCGTTATGAAAAGAAAGCAATAGCACAGTTTGGACCCAATAAGGGTGCGCGTGTGTTTTGAAAGTACAAGCCAACTAGCTCTAGCTCCAACATGCATTATTACTGCCATGTTTATTTTGACCACTTTTCTGATGGTGCAATCAGATGCTGGCAGATATAGTTTTTAGGGTTAACTGAGAGACAAAAGGACTGTTTTTCCTATGAAAAGTTCCAAATTCGAGCTGCTGCATTTAGCTGTCCTATTTATTGCGGTTATTTTGTTATTTACAAGTTAAATTTACCCTATGTCAATGAGGGAAGTTGTAGATTCTGAGAAGAATGTGGTTGGATTGAATCAGCAGGTGTTTTATACATTTTTAGGAAATGTAGGACTTCTATCTTTTTCTAGATCAAATGGAATTTCTTTACTTGAGAAAGTATTTGCTGCCTGTATTGTTTTTTTTTAGAAACAGTTTATATTTTGCACAGTCTGACTTCAGCTGTCAGCACTGAAGGACTTTTTGCCTTCAGATTTTTAAAGAAAATTCAATTTAAAGAATTGTTATCAAAGTAGTGTTATATTGTCAAAAAGCAAAGGGAAACTTAGAGACAGCAGTTTTAAGCTGGATTTGCAGTTATATATGAGAACCTAAATAATTTCAGACAGAATATACCTCAAAATTGGTGTGAAAAATGTAACTCCAAGGAGTATTACAAAGCTACTTAGTGACTTCGCGGTCAGAGCCTGGTAGATCTGATTTACGATTTTGGTTATAGTTCACAGGTGGGAAAGCACTATTGTTTCTTAGTGCAGCAGTCCTGTTCCAAATGGGAAAAGAGATGGTTTTCCATGTGACAGAAGGGCAGTGTCATGTAGTGAAAATTTCCTGATTAAATGTCCAAAGTAGGTAGATGTTAATTCAGCTCTGAGTTTAAGTTGGCAATTTATCCCAAGTCAAGTGAAATTAATTAAAATCAAACAAATGTGAATCATTCAAACTTTGCATTTAACAGAAGGCATAATCCAAACTAAATGCAATCTCATACCTACTTATTGCATCTTTGTGTGTCTACATGTGTTTTAAACGAAACCCATATATTTATTTCTATGATTCCAATATACAACTTTGGAAAAAATTAAGAGACCACTCTATATTTTTAAAAAAAAAATCAGCATTTTTAAATCCTGGCTTCATCGTGGTTCTGCTGGCAGAAGGATATGCTGAGCAGCAGGTTGCTTCCAAGTTCAAAATGTCTAAGACAGCAGGACACAAGAATAAGGTGAAGCAGGAGACACTGGGAATGACCATAAATCAGCCAGGTAGAGGGCAGAATCAATTTTCTGATGCCAAACATGACAGGTAACTTATGCAACAGTTTCTCATTAATCGGTGGATGATCAAGTGACTTTCAAACAGAACGGCAAACATTAAGTGCAGGTGTGAGTTGCACCGCTAAGATAGTTTGCACCAGGTTTCTAGAAATAGGACTGAAGTCCCATAAGGCAAGGAAGAAGCCCTTCATCAATGAGAAACTGGGAAGAGCCAGGCTGCAGTTTGCAATATGTATATACTGTATGTGTGTGTATATATGTGCATACATACTGATATACTGTGTGTGTATATATGTGCATACATACTGATATACTGTGTGTGTATATATGTACATACATACTGATATACTGTGTATATATATATATATATATATTTCTTGCTTGTGCGGTGGAGTCTAAAGGCGTGAGTGTGTTACGGCAGATGTATGAGAGCTGGCAAACCTGACAAAGGTGTGGCAATCAATAAGAACTTGTTATGCACAAAATTGCAAAAGAACTTTGCTTTCACCCACAGAAATTATAAAGTGTTTGGAGACACTGAAAACCTTTAAGGGGAATGTCCCTATCTAAAAACTGCAGTTGATTTCTTTTTTGCTGCTAGACCTAACCTGGTTCTCGTATACCGACAATTGGATAAACGACTGGAAAGTGTGTGCGTGTATGTGTGTGTGCGAGAGAGAGAGTGTGTGACGACAGTTGCTTTCACTTGTAGGAACAAAACTGCCCACAGTGGTCAGTGGACAGGATCAGAAGCCTCAAGGCAGTTAAAGGATCTGTGACAGTTATTTATAGATATACCATTTACTGGCCAACCTAGCAGAAGAGACAGCCTGCAGCACCATGATCTCTGGTTAGATTAGACCGAATCTGATTCTTACTGGTTACTCCGGCAATATTTATTGCTTGGTGAAGTGGGATGTACTTTCTGACTCTATTGCACACGTGACCCTTTTAAGCCTTATATAAATGTCACCTTTTACAAAGAAAAGACTAAAACAGGTATGGGCAGATTGTGGAGTTGTATGGACAAAAATATAAATATATAATATGAATAATATGAATCTGGTTCGGTTTCAAGACTTTATCTTGTTTTTTACTGTAGTAACGATAAATATTCAGCTGAGCGATTTACATTGTTCTCCTGCTCTGAATATGATAAGTGGCTCCCATTTCAATTACATTAACCTGGAACAATGCCTTGGAAAACAGGCAGGATCATTTAAATCTGGTGCCGATTCCATTATAAAACATGTAGTTGAACATTTGCAGAAGTTGTGCAGTGTGCCTGGTCTGTAGTTTCATTATCCTAATTTACAGCTAAAACCTACACAACAGAAATATATTGTTTTTATAGTAGAATCCTAGCTTGATTCCAAATAGATTTTGCTTCAGCCAGTGCCAGGCTGGCACACGTAAATGGCAGGCACACTAAGAGAAAACACAGAATGTGAATTTCTGTTTTAAAGCTATTCGTGATTCCAAAAAGATGAAGAAAATACTGTGGTTTTGTGGTGCGATAAGGCTTTGAAAAAACTGACGAGAGGCTGATCAGTGCGGCCAGTCTCACAGGAAAAGAGCTTAAAAACACCTGGATCTGCGTGTGATATCCAAATAAGTGATGGGTTTTCATCAGAACTCCCACCAACAGTGAACAAAATTGCAAATTATTCAATGGAGCATGCAGTTTTTAGGAAATTTTACTATGAAGACAAAAGTAAAGCAAAAATAAAACTTCTTGAACACCATAAGGTTTTACAATACAATAAAAAACTGCCTTCAACTGAACATTTAGAAAGAGAAACTAAAATCGTCCCACATATCTAACCCCATTGATTGTCAAAACTTATTTTTGCAATATTTTTTGCATATACTGTTTCCGCAACCTTCAAATTCCAGTTGCTTTTTTGAGCAATTCAGTGAACAAATTTAGACTACAGCCTTCTCTCTCCCACAGCATCTAACTTCATGGGAATGAAATTTAGATCAAATAAAACAATTTAACAGAAGCAAATTAAATCAACTGAAAAAAACATTAACATACAACACAAAGCAATTTGCTCCTCTGAGCCAGATTACCACATGTTGTCACAAAGGTCTGACCCATCTCATTTGAAGAATTATGATACATCTCGGATGCAAAGTTTTTAAAAAAGGGATGCCAACTGACAGTGTGAGCAGTGTTTAGAAAGCATTTACATCATCTGAACTTTCCCTCAGAAGGTCAAAACCCAACATAAACATGCAGGAGCTTAATGTGACGCAGCCTGCGTGTTCCTTTGCAGAAGAAACTCTCACCAACAGCGAGAGGGCTGCACCGAAACATGCCGCTATGTCTGCTGCAGGTGAAGTAAGAGCGCGATAAATGGTCCTGACGACAGCCTTTCTGAAGATTTCATAAACAGTAGCTCCTGTAGCTGGTAAACAGGAGGCAGTGGAGGAACTCCGTGGAGGGCAGGCCCCTCCCACCAATGACATCGCCAATTAAAACTGATTTCAAAATTGGCGGAGAGATCTGGAATATAATCATCATCACCGGCATAACAACACAATTTAATGTGAGTGTCATTTGCATCACCAGCCTACACATTCATTTTATATCAAAAATAAGTATTATCTTAATCTCTGTAGTGATCACTGATTACGTTTTTATATAGTGGTATTACTATATACCAATATTGACCTATACATACACAGCACCGTGCAAAAGTCTTATGCAGACCAAGAAATTGATGCTTAATTGATTTTCATGTTGGTGTAACATTTTGATTTTATGTCTGTCAAAGTGCGTTAGCTTAGCCATTTCAAACCCTCTCCTAAAGTTACCCCGGTCTTCACAGCAACCGTCCAAAGCGCCCATGTATTTTTTCACTATCACACCTTGTTTGGCTAATCAAATCCTCAGCGAGTTAACTAATTAGATCAATCGAATAATTTAGCTGATGGTCAAATTCAATAAATGCATGGAATGGCTGAGGTGCCCCTGAGGAGAGGTCTGGGATCTGAAGTGGTGTTCATCTAGCCATCCAACTATACATCAGCAACTTTTTGGAGAACAGAAGAAATTCTCGTTATCATTTATCATTACTGTGAGCACAGTTAATATCCATACATTTTAATGTTAAACTGCGTTTTATGAGCATACACTTACTACCTAGATAAAGCACTATGAAACATTTTCTTTGACGGCCTGAGACTTCTACACAGTACTGTGTATCTCAATTTACAACATTCATTGTAACTCCTTTGTGGAAAAAAAACCCAAAAAGGTTCCTAGGTGAAAAAAAACAGAACTACAGACTAGAAAAGTGTTTGTATTCCTCCTCATCGTTTCAAACTTCTCAAATGATATAAACTGGTGCTGAAGTGAAATGAGTCAAACGTGCGAATGAACTGTCAGAGGCAAGAAAAAAATAATTAAAAATCAACCACGAGTCCCTATAAAGGCATCGTTAAAACCAAATGTAAAACAGAAAAGGGGCAAAAAAAAATCAGGGCTGGGCATGGGACGTTGTAAATGGTCGACACATTCAGAGTACTGTTTCGGTTGAATCCAGAACTAGACCGGTTAACAACGGCTGTTAACCAAAGGTAGAGCGGGTCACTCCATTAATTGGCATCTCAGACATGCCTTGTTGATTATAATTCCACGTGTTAAAAGTGTCCAGCCCTGCAATTTTCTGCCACTATGCAGAGCATAATGCATTAAATTTGCCTGCAATACTGAATTGTTAAAAGAAAGAAAAAAAAACTAAGAGTATGGCTACGTTTCCGACAAGAAACCAACCAGGAAGGAAGCAACAGACACAGACCCTTGCCCATGTTCTCATATAAAATTTAGCTTCTTCGTTCTCCTTTCCGGGGTCCCTGGTTCTGCTTTTCGTAGTGGTAGCTCCCTGAAAAGGGCCTGCTGAATTCAGAAATCCCCCCTCAGGTCTCAGCAAGTGGTGCAGGCCAAGATGGAGTCTGATTGCACAGCTGACAATGCGTTTTTGTTTTTTTTGTTTGTTTTTTTTTTTTGCCACGCCCAGCTCACCGCTGGAAGGGCTTGCGGGCTTTCTTCCTTCGCCGCACAGGCTTGGAGCCCTCGGTCCGGGGCTCACTGCTGTCTGCTCGTTGCCCCCTGTGGGAAAAGACTCCCGTGTGCGGTGGGGTAGCGGAGGGAGGGCTGCCACCTCCCGTGCCTGCTGAGCGCTGCGGGGCTGCACCTGGAGGAAAGAAGGTTCCATTGGCGGCCATGCCACTGGGTGGCTGTCCCTGGAAGATGCGGCTGAAGAAGTCCTGCAGGTCAGCAGCAGAATTGGGACCAGGGTGCTGGTCTGATGGAGCCCTGGAGAAGAGTTAAGGAGGTAGAGGGCATGTTTAAACTTGTGATAAGACAATATCAATACAACAATCCCAATGATACAAAACGATCCTTGGGTTTCTGAAAGAGGATCTGAGTCCTACCTATGACGTGTAGTGTTGCTGTGGTTCTTCGCGCCGAAGGAGATGTGGTACGGCACTCTGTGAGTGTCTGGGGTGATGCTTATTCTCTGGCAGCCAGCCCACTCTGGTGTAAAAGGGGTAGAAGGTAAAACTCTACACTTTCTTGCTGCCTCATCCAAAACCAGGTCTTCCACCCTACTTGAACAGTTTACAGTTCCTATCGGTCTGGAATGTTCCCCACACCACCCAGAAACCCTCAAAGGAAGCACTTGGGGCACCAAGCCTGCCAATGCGACGTTTGCTTTACACAGTGCAGGTCACTGGGGATTGAGTGCAGCTGGAAGGGCTGGCGGCTGCAGGAAACGTTTGGCCATTTGAGACCCTGGAGCGTGTCTGAATACCACAACTGCAGAATTTCCGGTACAGATTTGGCCTGTGACACAACACAGACTCATAGGAGTCACATTTACTGGCTCCAGCCTTTATCTGGTACCTCATTTCCCAGTGCTACCAGTTTCTAATTCTAAATATAGGAATACTGTCACCCCAGAAGTGAACACAGTACCGGTGATGTCGTAGACCTTCCCGTCCATAAAGGAGAAATAAGTGATCCGCAAGCCCAGCATGCTGGATTCAGCCCAGAAGTCCCCCTCCTCTGCGCTGTGGTGTTTGTTGCATTCCGCACAGAACCGTGCCTCAGCTGCATCTCGTTCGATCTCAAACCTCCTGCAGGGATGTGAATATAGGTGTATTTTTTTTTCTCCTATCAAACGCTTTCCCAGTTGAGCACCCCCCTCCCCCCAAGCTCCAGTGAAATTCCAGTGAAGTTGCACCTTCCACCCTCACTGCAGATAGCAGGATACTCTAGCCACCCGTGACCTCACTTGCTCCCTCTGCTATGGCAGGACTGCTGTGCACAACTTACTTGTGCTTGCCCTCGCATTTAGTGCACATCATGGTGTTCATGGCTTCCTTGAGGTCATCCTGCAGCTTGGTGAGAAACTCATTCATTGACCTGGACAGCTCCGACTCCGCCATTCGCTTCCTGAGGAAACAGCATGCAGCGACAAACAAGGGAAGTGTCACGGGAACCCGCCTTTTCCCTAACAAGACCGTTAGTGAACTATTACAAAAAAAACAAAAAAAAAAAAAAAAACAAGCATCTTCAAAACTCCAAGCCGTACTTACAGCTGGTATTGCCTGTATGTTTCTGGATTGCTAACGATGTCCCATGCAGCCCTTAGAACTTTGAAGGCCTCTCCAGCCCGTGGATGTTTGTTCTTGTCTGGGTGGACCTGGAAAAATGGAAGTACTATCCCATAACAATAAGGAACTGGGAAGTTCTT
Organism: Mormyrus hasselquistii; assembly: GCA_026779605.1. NCBI lineage: Eukaryota > Metazoa > Chordata > Actinopteri > Osteoglossiformes > Mormyridae > Mormyrus > Mormyrus hasselquistii. The sequence goes on from JAODKE010000095.1 coordinate 2,160,905, forward strand.
TACTCTCTAAGAATTAAGCTCAAAGTTTCAAATATCCTTTTTTTTTTTTTTTACTAAACAGCACATTACAAAACTAGTGAAAATGAACAATTTGCCTAAAATGCTGAAAAAATGGCCCATCCCAGGATGACATGTAGCCCACCTGTACAGCCAGCTGTCTATAGGCCCTCTTCAACTCAGGATCAGTAGCATTGTCTTCCACTCCAAGGACAACAAAGGGATCCAGTTCATTTTCAGGAATATGGGCCAGACCCAGCAGTCTCTCCAGCTGCTTTCCTGGGTGACATTTATCCGAAGCCCTGGAGGACTCCGAGTGGGAGGCAGAAACCTCAGGGTCGCGTCTCCCGAACAAGGACTGGATCTTCTTCAGGATCACTGTGGTATACTTCCAGATGCTGGAATTGAGAAATGCAGCCCACCACGCTTGAGCCCTCTCCCCGGTCAGTCTGTCCAGCAGGCTTCCTGCTAGCCCCGATCCTAGCAGGACAGCGTTGTAAAAGACACCAACGCAGGACGCAAAACGTTGCCAGCCTGACCTACCAAAACTGACAGCCCGTGTCCAAACTGCCACTCCCGCACACCACATCCTACCCATAAAATACCAGGCTTCTGCCCTAAGTGCACGCAGGTCTTTAGCCTTGCTGAGCAACTGCGAGCCAGATTCATAGAGAAGAGCCCCACCGGCCTCCACCACCTTCCCACACTGATGGGTCACTAGGACAATGAGCTCCACGATCATTCGTATGCGTGACAGGCACCAGGGGGGCAGAGACTCCGACAAGAACTCACGGCAAGCAAGGGCTGCCCTAGAACCAAAGTTCCCTCTGGATTTTCCCTGATGGTGATGGTGGTGGTGATGATGTCTCCGCCTGGCTTGCTTGTGCCGCCCCCCAGATGTCAATGACTTTGAGGATGAGAACGCCATCTGCTGCTGGCTCTGGTCTCCACTGCGGCCTCTGCTTCTCTTCCCTCCCCCAGACTTGTGTGACCCTGATTCTACATTCATCTCTGCCTCCCGCCCTCCTTCACTCCTGTCAGTTTGATTTTCACTGAGGTCCACCACCTCTTCCTGTCCCTCCTTCTTCAGCTGTTCCCATCTACCACAACTAGCCACCTCATCTTTGCTCCCAGCTTCCCAGTCCACCTCCAACCCTGATCCAAATGCCTCTTCATGGCAGATTGAGGTCTCAAGGCACTGGTTGGTTAGTTCCCGGTTGTGCGTCTTTCCTTTCCACACAGGTGGGTGGTTTTCCTTCTTCTCATTTTCTACATTTTCCAAAACCTTGGTCTGAACAGGGTGAACGGATGGATCGAACCCTTTCATCATCTCACCGTAGTCCACGGACCCATCTAAAGAGCCTTCAAGTTCTTTGAGAGCTTGTCCACCATCCAGCTCCTCCTCCTCTTCCTGCCAGCTTTCCTTCAACGTGCCACACGTTTCGACTGTCACACTTGAAGACGTCCACATACCATTGTATGCTACTGGACCTCTCCTCTGCTTCACAGCCATCCTAGGCGCAGGTGCCGACTTATGGCAGAGGCCATTCCCGACAGTGTTCCCACCCCCCCCACAATGCTGAGGAGCTGGATCACCGCCAGCTCCGCAAAGGTCCATGTCAGCACTGAGAGACTCATCCATCATTAGCCCTGTATACCACTAGCCTTATGCTCCATAAAGGCCCTCTGACCTACAGAAAAAACAGAACAGAAACATGACAGATATTGATTTAGAGCAAAATGCTGAACCATTAGAAAAGCCATTAGCTTTTATTAAGTAAAAAAGTAGGGGAATAAAACTATCACAATTAAAAATACATTACACAACTTTTTTTTCTTTACTGTTTTACACCACATCCAAATTTTGGAATTTCAACCACAAATGTCATTTCTCTATTATGTATTCACTTTCAATAAACATTTCGGATAAGTACAATTATTTGGTGAACCTAGTAATTATAATTTAATTTATGGCATGAGTTTTCTACTGTATACCGCGACAGGAAGCATCTCAAAAAGTCTAATCCGGAAAATGAGTTCGCATTAATCAGCCTACTGCTCTCAAGTCAGCATTTAACTACTTTCGTTTTTGTAAGATCTTTCCCACACAAGTACGCATTAAAATTTATAGCAGCCTATATGTCCATTACTGCGACTGGCGACGACTTTCTGGAGACACTTTGTGCTAAAAATGTGGTGAGTTTTGATCACCAGGAAAAACAGGCCGACATATTGGGCCGAAAGAAATGAAAGTTTTATCAGAATCGAGGGATATTTGGTTTGATCACGGCAATTCGCTTCATAAAGGTATAAAACGCTTCCTTTTCGGCGCAACAACACAACGGGCAGCTAGCTAAATACACGGTCTTACGGTACAACAGCACTGCCGATGCAGCAAGAGCGTAACATTAGCCAGTGTCTTCTCATTGGACTTACTAGCTAATTTGCTTAACTTTTCAATGGGTAACATTAGTTAAAAATAAAATGAGAAACGTTAAAGACAAACAATACTTACTTTTCCTGTCCATTTGAGGAAAAGCAAAACACCATGCTGATTTAACCTTTTATTTTACGGCCGCGTCTCGATTACCCAAATTAGTTATTAGACGTTTATACCGCTGGTTTCTATTTTCAGATAATTCGGGACTCTGTACACCTACGACTTTGGGAATACATTGTACCTACATCACGCTGAACATTAGCCGACCGAAAAAGCATTGTGTGACACAAACGCCGACTCGGCACCGAAGTCCTAGGTCGTTTTCGCCGGATCTCAGTCTTTAAAACGATATTGAATTATTATAGATCATTAATTTCAGTTTAGTCATAACTGAATAGATTGTTCGTTTCGTTACTGACCGAAGTCCCCTTGTTTATCTTTTTCTTTTTCACTTCCGAGGGCAAATAGATAGACAAATCCAAAGCTCAACCTCGTTTCCGCCACTAGCTTTAACCCCTTGCGCTCCATGCAAAAGGTAAAAAAAAATCCATGCATCTCCCAAGTGCTTATTCAGCATAGCACTGGAAAGAGACACTGACTCTATAAATAACATGCAAGGATAAAATGCATTTGATATTTTCCTCATTCTCTACCTCATCCTCATCACCCAGACACATTATTAATGGTGGCGCTATTTAACTTTTTCTCTCTTTAGATATTTGAAGAGAAGAATAGACAAGACACAGATGGTATACACACTTCTGCATGGACTCATTTTAATGTCAAGACTCGATCAAGGTACTCAGCCATTATTAGTAACCATTATTATAGATATGATTGCTGTCCCCACAAATCAGAGATGATTATATAAAGATATTTGTAAATATATGTTAAGCTGTCCCCAACTTACTCAGAGTTGCCAACTTTGGGCTGCTGGCTGGCGTGAGATTTTCAATTCCAGACAAGTCTGCACACTCATTTACATGCATGTAACAGTTTTATTAATTGTACATAGTCTGTAATGTTTTAAACTGCCCTGATGCTTTTGATCTGGTTAATTTTATGTTTACAACGGTATAATACAGATTTGCTGTAAGATTTTTTGCGTGAACTTCTGAGTCTGAAGCATGAGCCAGATGTGGGAGAGCTGGCAGGCCTGCTTCGTGCTGAACGTCTTCTTTCTAAATCTGCATTTCAATATCTGGAAAATCAATTGTTAGAAAAATTGTGTATTTTTTTATTATTAACCTCAATGTTTACTAATAGAGTGACTAATTTTTCTGGACAGCGTGTAGCCTATTTTGACTGTGAGAAGAAACTGGAAAAAGAAAAGAAAACCCTATGTGAATGTTCCAGATTCTGAAAACGATTAACATCCATTATCAGTCATTATAAAACGCTTGCATGGTCATAACATACCTGTCAGTTAACTAGCTTGTTTAGGGAATTTTATTGTCTTATAATAATGAGTCTAAAGTAGCCTCACTGAGAGGAGATTCATTCAGATTTCAGCAAAACAGACTTGAAAATGGAAAGTTCTTAAAATAACGGAAAATGTTGGACAGCATGATGTTTCAGAGAGTAGCACTATTGCTGAACGCCACTAGGATTGGGGTTCGAATTATATGTGTAAGCGGTTTGCCTTGGCTTTTTCTCGCAGTAAGAAAACATGCAGTTAGACAAATTAACATCCCTGAATCGGCCATGATGTGTATGTGTGTCTGTGTCTGATCCACCAGTTTTCCTTCCAGGGTGTTCCCCCATCCTCCTATAGGATAGACTCCAGTATAACAAGGGTCAGGAAAGCCATCTCCCTAATCTATAGTTTTCTTGTATCACGCACAAAACTGCTCAGCCAATCAGAAGACTTTCCACCATTTATTTCGATTATTATTGGTCAACTAGGTAGTTTATGGGGAACATTGTGTTGTAGGGGGTAGTGCTACCGTTCGGCAACCAGAGCGTTGCAGGTTCTAGCCCTGGTTTCTCCTGATCCCATCGAAGTGTCCTTGAGCAAGACACTGAACCACAAATTGCTCCCGGTGAGCAGGATGGCACCTTGCATGGCAGCCTCCGCCACCGGTGTGTGAATGTGTGTGTGGATGGGTGAATGTGAGGCATGTATTGTAAAGCGCTTTGAATACTTGCAGGAGTAGAAAAGCACTATATAAATGCAGTCCATTTATATAAAAATCTATTATATATATATAGAATTATATATAAGCATATAAAACTGTTGATATCCTGCCAGTATTTCTGATTGCCCCCCCCCCCCCCAAGTCAACTCAATAATAGGCCTGGGCTTCAGGTTCACTGTGACCCCATCCTGATGGAGGGGGGTGGCATGTGGTTCAGTCTAATCCATTGCACCCGTGATCAGAAACTACCAGTTCAAGCTCAGCATCAGCGGAATAGTCACATGTCCAGGGGCCCCCAAGCACCAGAGCAGGCTGCTCGCCCTCACCTACATGCAGGGAGAGTATGGCGGGGGTAGGGGAAAGTGCCACTGTTATTATTATGGATGGAGAAATTAGTTTATTAAAATTAAACATCATGGTGTTAATATATGCAAAATATATGTGTAGAATCTTATATGCATACTATCATAATGACAAAATACATGTATTATAAATAATATAATTATTGTGCACGCTGTACTGTGACTACACTAGAAAAACAGCGCATTATATACGAAGATTAGCAGTAAAATGTATGTCATTATTATATTTAGAAAAGGAGAAAATAACTTACAAATAAGTATAATTGTAAAAGACATTATGTGCGAGTGAATCGTCATGGGAATAGACAACTGTCTGTATAGGTTAGGGGGGTGAGGTATATTATCTGCACTGTAGTATCAGGGCAAAGATGTTTTGAACATATGATCGTGTAAATTACCTGCGCGCCTACTATTTTGGTCACTGCACACTGCAAACTTGGATTATAATAATTCCATTATTTATCCATTATTCCATTCCATTATTCGACTAGATAGGCCTATTCATATTTTCTATTTTTAAAATAATGGCCTCTTGTTTCCCTCACTTCCTCAGGGACGTTCAAATTACAGCTGCAACCTATTGTATTTTCCTCCCCGTGTCTCTGCCGCCCTCCCTCCCACACTCTCGGATGCACAGTTTTGTATTTCTGCCTATTTTTTATGCAGCGCTAATACGATCTTTGAAAAATTAGCAGCCATCTGTGGATGGCTGAGAGAATACTGAGAGCTGATAGAAAAATGACTGAACAAGGCAGAGGCAGATTTGCGTCAATCACATATTTAAAAATAAGGAATCATAAATGGTAAACTATTGAGCAGACGATTTTAACGGGGTAAAGGTAATGGATTTTCAGTCTTTCAATCCAAAATCCACAATAATTTCAATAAATAACTGAATGATATTTGCTCTAATCAACCCTTTTTATCCACCAGTTCGTGTTAACACAATTGGAAGTATGTCCTTGCCTGCTTGGTGGAAATGCACATTTAAGTGCTGATATGAGGGAAAAAATAATATGAAAGAATAATGTTCAACACGTAATAGAAGTGGACTCCCAGTCCCATAAATACGAATTCCAGTTCTCAGAGCTGACGCGTCGCCAGCTGAAGTGTGGATTACTTCTTTTGCCGAATGTAACTGAGCGCTCCCAAGTTACTGAACAAAACCCGCACTGAATATAACTGCACTGTGTGTGAAAAATGGCGATCTGCGCGCGGAGGTGGGAAACTGACCTAGAATAGGCTGTAGAGTTACAGATGAAGCAGAATAAATTTCTGAGTAATAATAACAGAAGTATAATTAACACTTGAGTATAAAATACATGCATTTTAAAAACAGTAAGCGTTGTGTTATCCCAAAGCCTGGTACTTGGTTTCAATTGTAATAAAATATTGCTATTTGTAGTCGGCGAGAATAAAACCCGTACGTTTGTGTATGGGAGAGGTCCTTTTGGAAAAACAATGCATATACGCATAGATAAAGGCTACGTACATGATACTTTGTATTTGCTGACCATAAAAGCAGAGTATTGACCAGGAGGGGGTTTAAAGAACGTGTCGACATGCTGCAACACCCACGAGTGACCCAAGTGTTCATGGAGGGGGGTGGGAGGAACAATATTCGACTGTACACTGTCGCCACAAAGCTGAACTGTGCACTACATTCCTCACTCCGGCTTACATTTTGTGTCGCTTCAGTTAATGTAACGTCATGTAAATGGAAATACACTGTTCTTTAACAGTGTCATAAAAATGTAGGCATCTTGCGAGTTTTCACCTATAGGAAGTGACCGTGGGCTACTAACATATTTGGCTACATCCTCCCATAGCTCGTAAATCAATAAGGAACAGTCGGGCAAACCGGAAAAGGCAATGCCCAATAAAGGTGTGCATGCTTTATAGGTGTCTGTATACGTTTGCGTTATCATTGGTTTTTAGGAGAATTGCATCATTGGGGAATCCCCATCTTCAAGTGCGTCACTCTTTAAATGCAGCACATCAAGTCGGAAACAGCCCACGCGCCTCCCACAGACAGGGGCGCACAGCTCCAGAACGTGTCAGCTTACTTGCTGCTTTTTGTCTATGATGGATAAAACCGACCAAAACCACCGATGCGAGTATTTAGTTCAATATCCATCACGTATCACTGTAGCATGTGCATAATTTAAGTTACCCAATTTCATTTATGTGGTCCACAAATATTTGGCATAGAGCGTAAGTAGTATTTTTCTGGGTCTAATACCATTACCGGTATGACATTGACTGGTGTTGTTTAGAGAAGTTAAATAACCGAAATGCTTAATTATAACGTGCCGTCTTCTAATGCCCCATGGCACCCCATTTTCTGCAAACTCTCTTAGTAACCCGCCTCTCTACCCGGGAGAGGAAGGCTCTTTTCGGTCAGATGGCGCTCTGCAGTCCGCCCCCGGGTCTCCCGCGCCCACACATCCAGCAAAAGGTTACTACAAACAATGAAGTTCGTCAAGGGAGAAAGGCAGCTAGCTATGCAGGCAAGCACAGGCAAATAGGCGTTTTAAGTGTGACGAACAAGTCTTGAGGCAATAATCAGACTGTCCGATTAATACAAAATAAAACGAAATTAATATAATTAATAATTAACTCTAAAAGTATCGCGTCGTCAATTTTTTTTTCGAATTAATTTCCCCCAAAGAACGGTCATACAGCCATCTGTCAGCGATGGGAGCATCTCTAACTTGTGGGACTTCAGCGACATACGGTTACAAAGCTGAAGGGCGTTAAAACTCAACACTGCCTAACGCAACAGTGGCGCGATATACTGTAATCTTACAAGACATTAAAATATAGCCGGTGAGTGTATGAAAACTGGACACAGCTCCAGGAGATCCTTCTGAGATCACTTAACGCACGGAGGTCTCCTCTGTCACTCACCATCAAGCTGTCGGACTCGGACGAGGTAAGAACTGTATATTTTAAATCCAGAAGTACTTTTTATATATCCGCGAAGTAGACTTAAATTTTAAGAAAATAACATGCGTTTAAAACCCAAGCCCCTAGTTAAAAAATACACTTTACTAGATCGATATATTCTTTTTTTGGATGCCGGATTGTTTATATAATGCCAATGATTTGATGAATATACCTCCTGAATATGAATTTAAATACTCAGAAATTGCTGAAGACTGATACGTGGTTCTGAATTCCGCAATTCAGAAAACACCCAAGTAAATGCGTTAGCCAAGACTGTGCGATTCATTCTCGGGTTAAAATCTGACTGCAAAAGGCATAACGAAATAATAATATGTTTAAATGTGTTGCTTACAAATACGACTCAGCTACTTCTAGTTAGGGGAGGTGAATAAAATGTTTTTTTAAACTCTTTAAATAGTTTGCCATCTGATGTATGTCGACTTCATCCTTAGGTTTGTACAGTACAGCTGAGAGACATGCGTACAGTTATGTTTTTCATGAATTATTAAGCGTGATAAAATGTCGACCAGTAATAATAATAATAACAACAATCACAATAAACTACAATAATAATAATAACAACAATAACAATAATAATATTTTGCCAGGATTGAATAGGCTCTGCTTTTGATATTTCTGACTGCAAGGTTAATAATGGTCATATTAGCATATTAGTTTTTAGATTTAATTAAATAAATAAATTGAATAAATACGGCTTTAGACATGACAATAATGTGCCAGGACCAAGGAAAGATCGCAAAACTGGCGAAGCAGCTTATAAAAATTCTGAAGTATGCTCACGTAGACCCAGACCTCACAGTGTTCAGAAAAAGAGTAAAACGTTTTTGTGTGTAATTAGAGCCAGGAGAGGTTCAGCCAGGAGATGTTTAGCCAAGATAAAGTACTCTAAATGGTTTGTTCTTGTGGTTTTATTTTTAATTTTGACTATTTGCAGTGGCTTAGCGTCAAACATTATCTGTAGCAAACCACTATCCTCCCACACCTGGGCATGGCTAGACTGTCTTGTTGGTCACTTGAAATCAAATATATTTAGTAAAGAACTTGTAATAAATCTCGAAAGGAGAATGTAATATGTTGTTCATATTTTTTTTTTGCTGATCTAGTTCTCTTCCTCCCTCCCTCCGGTTCTCCCCACAGGTCACTATGTCTCTGCCACGCACGCTCGGGGAGCTACAGCTGTACCGGGTGTTGCAAAGGGCCAACCTTTTGGCATACTATGACACCTTCATCCAGCAGGGCGGCGATGACGTCCAGCAGCTGTGTGAGGCTGGGGAGGAGGAATTTTTGGAGATAATGGCCCTGGTGGGTATGGCCACCAAGCCTCTACACGTGCGGCGTCTCCAGAAGGCTCTCCGAGACTGGGCCGCCAATCCGACGCTGTTCAACCAGCCTCTGGCCAATGTGCCGTTAAGCAGCATCCCCCTGTTCAAGATTGACACCAGTGGGAGCAGCGTGGGGGCGGGGACAAGGAAATCCGTGAGCAATGGGCAGCCGGGATCTCCCTGTGAGAGGGAGGAACGGGTGTCGCTCACTCCCATGCGGAGCGGAAGCCCAAAAAGCCCGTCCTCACAGGCCTCCCCGCAACCTCCTGACAGCCTCTATAGGGACAAGCTGTCCCCTATGGACCCACACTGGTTAAATCCAGATCAAGATAGCGGCAGCACATCAGGGCCGATGGTGGACGAGGATCAGTCCAGCCCTCCGCTTCCCCCAGCAGCACCCTCGACTCCTCCGGCCTCTACTTCCTCCTGTGTCTCAGCCTGGCCCGGAGGACGGCTCGACCCGGAAATGGTGCGACTGGTGGCGGACAGTGTGGGGCGGCACCTGCGCACTGTCCCGAAGACTGACCCAGCAGAGGTGATGACGCTTCTCAACCTGAACAAGAAGCTGGCCAAAACTGTGGGCCACATCTTTGAACTGGGGCCTCACGACCCGGCTAAGGAGGAGGAGATCCGCAAGTACAGCCTCATCTACGGACGGTTCGACTCCAGGAGGCGGGAGGGCAAGCAACTGTCACACCATGAGGTGAGAGACAGGACATCTGCCAAGCAATGCGGGGACAGTGATACTGGAATCAGCCGGTCACTAGATCAGTTATGCTGCATTCCATTTTCCTCGGGGGTCAGAAGTCAGAGCTGGGAATGACATCGCACCTGAGTTAACAACATTCCAGTACAACAAGTCGGAAAGCCATTTATCAATACTAGTTTCAAAAAGCAGGATTTCTTGCTTAGCTGGATTACTTGTCGGATTTAAGGTACCCCAGTTTAAATGGCCTTTATCTTTGTTCCCTTACATTCAACCCAGACCACCTTAAATCCAACAAGTTATGTGGCTGAGCAAGGAGTCCCATTCTGAAACAGACCCCAGTTCTAACCAGGTTCATTGTTAGCCATTGTTAACAATGCGAGTTGATAACAAAACATTATGTGATATTTTGCGCATAAAAACATCTTAGCAAAATGCCCACAGATAGTAGTTGAACATTACTGTGTGTATGACTGAATTAATGAGCCACAAAGAGACCTAAATTCTTATATACAGTATATGACTACAGTTTTCACTTCTGTTGATGAGGGGTGCAGCCATTTTAAATTCTGAGATCAGGGTTGCAGAGGTTCCTGCAACCTTCCCAGTCGGAACTCTGACGTCAGGGGGCGTTCCAGTTGAAATTACTGACTAGGAACTTCCAAAATTCCAACTCTCGAGTTCAAATGAAATTCAGCATTAGACACATAGGTAATGTAATTCCTGCATTTTTAATCTCTTTCTTATAGACTTACAGTCTTACAGACAATCACTGGAAGTTTTTCTTTTTTTCAGATCGAATGTTCCATTTAGCAAATGCCATGTACAATAATAATGTATGGTGTTGTTAACCTTAAAAGTGTGAAATACAAAGGTGTTGTATGTTTATATTGTTTAGGTTCGTATGATTTTAATTTAAAGCATCCATCCATTTTTCGTAACTGATCTGGTACAGAGTCATGGCAAGAAAGCACAAGGAACACCCTGGTTCGGATGCCGTCCACTACAGGGCACACATAGTCGCACAGTAAGGGCAATTTAGAGCTGCTAGTCCACATATTTTTGGTTTGTGGGAGGGGACTGGAACACGCAGAGGATACCTGCGCAAATTCCACACACACGGAACCGGGGGCGGGAGTCAGATCCTCAGGCCTGGAGGCGTGACGCCGCAGCGCCTTCATCTGCATCGATCTCCTGACATTTCATGAGCCTCCATCCTGCTTTTTAAAGTGGTCCTGCATTTAGCATGCTGACAAACATGGCCTCTTCTTCGCCTTCTCAACCTCCTCTTCCATCGCATCGGCTGCCGGCTGGCCACGCGCAGATGCTGATAAACGAGGCGGCTGCGCAGTTCTGCGTTTGCGACAATGCCCTGCTGCTGAGGCGAGTGGAGCTCTTCTCTCTGGCCAGGCAGGTGGCCCGGGAGTGTGCCTACACCTCCACGCTCAAGAAAGCCAGGTCAGGATCTCTCCTTTGTGGTTTCGTGCTCTGATTTCAGGAGTTATGTCATCAAACGGTGCCCTTTCTGTCCCTCACAACTGCCACGAAGTAACAGCTACTTTGATTAGTATACTAGTTTACTGTCAGAAAAAAGGGTACACACTTGGTACAGTTTTGTTTCCCAAGGTACAACAACATTAATGTACCCCAATGGTCCAAAAATGTTCCTCAGAGTCCATTTCTGTACCTTAAATTAGACTAAAACATACACTTACCTACAGCTAGGGTACAACTGACAAACCCTTGAGGGTACAGTCCCAGTGACAAGTAATTGTGCAGACATGTGCTGTTTCTGACAGTGTAGTACCCTACTGTTGTACTGTACTGGCCTGTTGCCTCTCTATGTTCTCTGAATGTTCTTAATGTTGCACTTCTGGTCATTGAATTGTTTTATTAGGTTCTTGCTTGGTTTTGAAGATATTGTTCAGTTCTTGCTCCTACACTACTTACAGTTATAACTGTGTATTCATCGGAAGCTCAGCCTAGCTGTAGTTCTGCTTAGGCATCTCCTCAACAGCATGTGCATTTGTAATGTGCTATGTCTTCCTTGTATGTCGCTTTGAGCAGACGTCTCTGCTAAATAAAAATCAATGTAAATGTAAACATAAATATAGTAGAATCTTATTATAGCAACCTGGAATTTTAATTCCTCTAATATCAATATCTTGCAGATGTTTATGAGGGATCTTAATCTTTTGTAAAGTATACAGTAGTATTCATATATCTGAAAAGTTACATGTGTTATGGAAGTGGTATTAAACTATGACTACTGTTTCGCTGGAAAAGGAGATTCAACAGTACTACAAACAAATGATATGACCTTGTGCAAATATGTCAACAATATATTTAAATGCATTTAAATTGCTGCAGTGTAACGGCTGAAGAAATGTAGAGAAGTTTATTGGCATTAATAATCATTGTACAGTCTTTCAGTGATGCTAATTGTATCTCTGGAAATAGGACAAGTACAGAAGAATGTGGCTTGCCATCCCAAAAGCGCATGAAACAGGAGGTAAGTGTGTTTCAGAGCGTCTCAAAAAACAGCAGTCTGGCTCCATAATATGATGAAAATAGATGTTATGTAGCTGGCTTTTTCTGCGGGATTTCCGCCTCAGTGCCGCAAGTTTGCTCTCCTGCAGGTGATCGTGTCCGACTCCCTCCATGACACTGCGGAGAGGCCCATGGGGGGGTCAGAAGGTGGACACCAAGGAGTGTTAATGCCAGGGACGGATGAGGAGAGCCTGTCGGGGGACAGTCTGGATGGCTCATCACAAGGTATTGATTTCTGTGCTGTCAGGAGAGAAACAGAGGGCGCTTTTCCACCGCTCTAGGTACCATACGTTTGGTACGGTGCTTTTGGTACTTTCCCTGTTCCATTGACTTCCAGTTGAGAACTAGTACCAAAAGTTCCAGTACCTAAAGTACCAAATCGTGTTAATTGTCGCTTGGTTATGCAAATGCCTGCCTCTGAAACATAATACAGCCACCATCTCGAAAAAAATTAGGAACACGGAAAACAACGATAAGCAAAGTTTTTTAAAAAAGTAATAATAATAATATATGTGTGGACAAATAAAGAGACCCAAGCTTTAATTGCGATCTGGTCAAAAGAATCAGAGGAAGATTTGGATGGCATGACAAGAAAAATTAAAAAAGTATTTGGTATAATATACTAGGGCTGCACGATATTGGGAAACAATAAAATATCACAATGTGATTGTGTTGTAATAAATACTGAGATATTTACAAACAAAAAAAAAAGAGTTTAAAATAAATTTCTCACAAACATGTCCATGATTTAATCTGTTAATGATTTAAACTGCAAGGATGAAAACAATCATGAATGTCCCTGAAAGTGCATGCAGAGCTCATGCAAAAGCAGTGACCGTAAACCTGAAATTGATTTTTGAAACATATAGCACATAATGCTGAAAAGGAACAATGTTTAAAATTACAACATGCTTTTTTGTTTCCTATGACAAAATAAAAATGTTTTAGTGAAACTTAAATCTCGTCTTCGGGCAGGATGCTTTCAAACCAGCTAACTATCATGGTGATGTTGGTACTAATATCGTACCTCATTGCCCAGCCCTATAATATAACATAGCCATTATTCTAATTCATTGTGATGTCATTCAGAATTTCAGAATTTTCAAACCAGTGGAAAACCAACACATTGAAGTACTTTTGGTACTTTTCTCAAGTGGGTAGCAAAAGTACTGTACCTGTTGCAGCGGAAAAGTGCCCAGAGACACCACTGTGTTGTCCCCATTGACCACCTACTGCTGTTTATAATCGCACATTTTGTCTACATTTTATGATCACGAGCCATTAATGTGATTTCTTCTCTATCTGTCCTGGCAGACCTGGGCTCACAGTCCAGCCATTCTCAACCCCCCTGCCCTCCTGTTGACGGCTCTGCTCACACAGCCTTAAGTCGGCACCTCGTGAAGCAGGCGCTCATGGATGAGGGGTTGCGATTGGCTAGGCTGGTGTCACATGACCATATGAGCAAAGGCTGCCCAGGGACAAGGTGTATTCAAGCTACAGGTAAATTGACTTACTAATGCAATGTTTTATATATATATATACATATATACTCCTCTACTTACGAATGAGATATGTTCCGAACAGCCATTCGTAGCTTGAAATGTTTGTAAGTTGTTATTCAACATCATGTTAAGGGTATACAGTCATCCGTCGCCATTTCGCGCTTCGACTTTCACTCTATCGCGGTTTTTTGTATTGTATCACCGGCAGGCCTCATGTCCCAGCATGCCACGCGTGCAGTTGTAAATAGCCCTTGTTGTGTTGTTGCTGTTATTATTAATGGTTAATTCCTTATTGTCGCGCATGTGTTTACCTGTATCTTG
>JAODKE010000095.1:2176090-2194481 GCA_026779605.1 Mormyrus hasselquistii
GGGGGGGGGGGGGGGGCTGCATTGACTAAGGCAGCGCAGAGTAAAAATAAAATGTGTGGGCGGGGAATAGATGTCTTTTGTTTTTCGTTGTTTTTTTTCTTTTAATATTACATAAAACCCATCTTGTTTGCTATGGGCCTGACGTCAGAGTTTCCTTCTCCTTTGTGCGTGGCTGAACTCAGCCACTGGGCACTTCTGTTTTGGGCTGTCATCCTCTGTTTATTTGGCCTCTTGAATTCGAATGGCTAGGAAATCTCAAACCCAGTCTCATTCGCTATCTCTGTTCACCGCAATGTCCGTTATATACAGGGAACTGCAGTGTGAGATTTATACGAATAGATGCTTCAGTACAATTACAGAGGTAACAAGCAGTACAAGGCATAAGAGAAGGGTGGAGTTGAGGAATATGGTTATTTACATTTATATTGCTGTGGAAGACGTGGTGTTTTTATTTTTAAATTCAAAAGAAAATGCATGAAAAAATGAAATGTAAAGATGAGAGTGAATGTGTGTGTGAATGGTGTGTGTGTCCTGTGATGGGTTGGCACCCCACCCTGGGCTATTCTCTGAAATGCTCCTATAACTTCTGGGATAGGCTCCAGACCCCTGAGACCCTGCATGGGGCAAATGGGTATTGATGATGGATGGATGGATGGATGGATGGAAGCACAAATGGCAAAGATGACAGACTGCTTGTTATAAACATTTGTGATTTAGGTATCGTTATCTGGGGGAGAGTCACATGACAGTATTATGTGTATGTGATTCGCCTTGTTTACATTCTTAAGCCATTCCCTGCCTTTACAGAGATGGAAGACAAAGCTTTGGAGAAGAGCGACTCAGATCAACCTTGCAGAAGAAGAAGCTCCTGTGGCATTAAAGATCATTCTGGAAAAGAGAAGGGCACTCTCTGAAAGACCCCCTCACCCACTCTCATTCCCATGCCTCTCTCCCCAGCAATGTCCATTTGGGCAGTAACACTTTTTTGGCGTTTAACACCAAAAGCCCAAGCGAAGCTTTAGCAGAGAAGAGCAGGCAGCAGCATCACTGCTGTAATCCGGAAGGGGCGCGGATTTAGCAAATTGATCTGATCGTTTTAGTTTTCGTAGGTTACACGTCGTGAATCTATAAGCACCCCCGTGCTGTTGTTTCTTACAGAAATCTTCTTGCACTGATTCAGATCGAACTGAAGACCAGAGTTACTTTCACTGCAGAAATATAACAACGCTGTAGAAGGCAGATGCCATAATACTGTTTCATCACATGTCTAGGTACCTTTCCTCCGACCAATAACATGACATAATATCTGCTTCAGGGTTTTCTTTTTAGTCTTGTCGAAGGATGGTTTCTGCGATAAAACAAACACATCAGAATCCATCACCTGATTTGCTCAATACAGAGTAACTTGGCAAACAAAATTTTAAACCACAGGAGCTCTGTCTGTTTTCTTAATATTTTGGTGGCATCTTTGGATCATTTTTTTTCGGTAATTGGGTTTCTCCCCCCCCCCCCCCCCCCCATTATTCATTATCCATTTACACTTTTCTAAACACCTCAGGTGCTATAGCATTGATATCGCTAGCTGAAAGTGTCTGTGCAGTTAGTGTTTTGAAAGAATCCTTTGATTCTTTGATACTTTAACATGCATAACTTGTTTTTATAGAAAACAGAATCATGTTTTATAATGGAGAATTACATCCTTTAGGCAAAGACTCAGTGCGCTATTATTTGGTAGACTGAGATCACATGTTGTCACTATACTATAACAACTCCATCTTATAGCAGAAATCATTTTAAATTTAAAGCGAGCATTGCCTGGGTGATAGCATTTTCAAATGTAGACAACTAATGTACAAAACAGACCATGAGTTGTTATCCAGTTATGAAATCTGCAAAAGTTTGCCTCAATCTAAATGCTGTCTAATGAACTAACAAGGGCAGTTATGTTGGTCAATTAGAGTATAGTACTGATGTAATTGCTGGAAAACACGCAAATCTCAAGTCTAAACACTAAATCACTGGGTTTAAAACTGGGTAAATGTTTAAGCCTGGTTGTATGAATCTAAATCAAATCTGTGTGAAAAGTGTAAAAATAATTATAGAATGAATGAAGAATTCTTTGGCTGTATCTATAGTATTACGAAAATTTAGCTTTTCATGCAAAGTAACAGGACTGGCATGTTTTTTTTAACTCAGGATGTAAAGGATCACACAGCTCATATCCCACTGGACGCATCTGGATCATTGATTTTTCACCCGGGAAGCATTTGGCAACCTTTTACATCTCAATGCATTGTATTATAATGTATAGATTATCTATTTTGTTAATTTTTAATAAAAAGATATTTTACAGATGTGTGTATTATTTTACTACAAATTCAAACAATATAAGCTAAATGAAACATACATTCTTAAAAAAGACCTAAAAAGAGAATATTTTAAGAACTAATTCTGAAACATTTATATAAATATATCTTTTTCAGCTCGAAAAAGAGAATTACTACTTTAATTTTTGCAAAGAATGTCTAAAAAAAATGCCGCACCAAGTCAGAACAGACCAGTACAACCACATACGTATAATGTTCAAAATCTTCTTCTGGACCCAGGATGTCAGTGCAATGTCAAATTGTGACTAATATTGAGGATTACTTTTAAATTAAAAAGGCATTATCTGGAAATATTGAGCAGAGTTTGAAAATATAAATGTTTGAAAGACCAAGGGACTTTTTTACAAAGCAAAATATGAACAACCCTAGTAACTACCCTACCTGATTTCTGGACTATTTAAGCTTATGTGGAAATACAGCACTGTACCCCATAAACAACTACACTAACAAGCAGAGCAGACCTGTGAGGTTTGGCCTCCTGGAAGAGCCGACTAGAATATGAAGATTCGCACATCAGTATTTCGTTTCTTGGTGGTCTTGAGTGGGCTGAGCGAGCTCAGCAGCTTTATTAGCAGTAACGTCCGTAATAACGACACGGCGATTGGCTCAAAGAGTCGATGTGTGCGAGTTCAGGGAAGCTGTGAGACTCGGCCCCAAGGAGACGAAGCCCACGCTCTCCACTGTTCATACGGCCGCCTGTTCACAAATGCTAATGTATTCGTGTTATTTCAGCTGGTTCTCTGATTCTCTGCTTTCTTCCCCGGGCTCTGGCTGTCGTCAACATTTGCTTGTGAGGTCGATGTGATGGCGAAGGCAGGACCACCTCACAGATGCCCCCTGTGAAGGCACAGGGCTTCTAAAATGAGTGCATGGTGGGTTACACCACAGACGTTAACCACCCCTTGTAAAGAGGAATACTGCAAAAATTAATCAGGTGTGTTAAATGAGGGGAAACCCAAAAATATGCAGGGCTCCGGTCCCCCAGGACTGGACTTTGACAGCCCTGCACTACAGCAAAGATATAATATACCTAAAACCAGGTTAAGAAATATCAGTAAGCAATTAATATCCATCCATCCATCCATCCATCACCATAACTGTTTAATTCCAACAGGTGTCGCGGGGGCCCGGAGCCTATCCTGGGAACAAGAGGCATAGGCAGGAGCAATTAATAATATAGTGTGTGTTATATGTACCTTGGAACGGATGCCAGTCCATTACAGGGCACATACATAGCCATGTACAGTGAAAAAATTAGGACACCCCCTTAAATATTTAATTATTTATTAAGGAATATCAAAATATCAATATTAAATCTTATTTAAAATGTATATGTAGATAAAGGCAATGTAATTGCATCACCTATGCAACATCAAGAAACAACTTCACTTATTTAACAAAAAGGAAATGAACAAATATAGGTAGTATTTCCCCCTTTGGATGGAAAACCTCAATGAGAGGTTTCCTACAGTATAACCATCTATCAATCTCTGACATCGACTGGCAGAAAGGCTTCCCCGCTCTCCAATGTAGAATTTATAAGCTGCGTGATGTTTGAAGGATATCTTGTATGCACTTGCATGTCCAGGCTTTGACTTGACCATTCCAGAACACTTCATTTCTGTCTTGTAAGCCATTCCTTGGCAGATTTATTGGAAGGTTTTGGGTCATTGTCATTTGCATGGTCCACCCCCTCTTCAGCTTCAGCTTCTGTTTTCACATTGTCCTCACGCACCCTCTGATATGATGGAGAATTCATAGTGAATTCTACGATGGTGAGCCGCAATCCATGACATGTCCACCCCCAAGCTTCACAGTTGGTATGAGATTCTTTTGCTCAAAATCTGTCTTTGGTTCACGCCAAACATGTCCTCTGTTACTGTGCCCAAATAATTGAATTTCAGATTCATCTGTCCAAGGCATGTTGTTCCAAAAGTCCTGGTCTTTGTCTAGGTGGCCTCTGAAAACTTCAGCGTTGCCCAGATATTTTTTGAACAGCAAGGGATTCCTCCTTGCATTTGTAGGACTAGAAAACCAGTTACAACGATGGTCACCAAACCTTAAAGAAACAGAATTGCCGCGACAGGGAAAATTGAGGAATGGTTGCTTATGCAAAGGAAAACTTGAAACCTTAAATCTTAACAACTATATATAAAAAAAATTCAAGGAAAATGTCTCGTTCTAATTAATACTTTTCTATTATTATTAATGTGAGCACATGAGAAGGAAAATGGCTGGAGATCATTTCCTCACACAAACGGCTGTGGAGGCCTTGAATTAGTGGTGGAGTAGGAGACACAATCTTGCCTTACGTCAGCAACAGATTAACGTTTACAAACACTTGGCACGACACCCGAATGTGCAAGATGTACTGCATTTTAGGTTTTACCAATAGCTCTTTCAGTTGTATATTTTTAGTTTTTTGTTTGTATAAAAGTTCTCAGACAGGTCATCAGGACCTTCTGCCCTGTCCTTCCTGGCTCACAATGACCCTGAATTGGCTAAAGAAAAAGATGAAAATAGATACATGCATTTGTGGAACCATTTAAGTTTTTGTACAGCTTTTACCAACTGTCTACCTAAATTGAAGGAAACTAGAGTAATCACTATAGATAATGTAGACTTGATTAATTGTGGCTGCCCTCTCTGCCCACTGTGCCCTCTCTGCCCTTTGAGAATGATGTTTGCTCCCTTCGGATGACTGCCGGACCCTGATAGGTGCTGTCTGTGAATCATAAGGAATCACTGATTTCAGCTGCATCCCGCTCAAGGTCCACTCAGAGCCTGGGGGCTGATTGCAGACCCCAAAGTGAACAGGGACATACTGGTAAATCCAGGGGGCACTGAAAAAGCAGATCTGCCCACGTGCAGCTCTTTTGTTTTGCCTGTCATTATTTCTGTCATCAAATAAAAAATAAGATAATTCTCAGTTTCAATCAGTTGGTTTTGTTTACCAATATGTAGATGGAACTAATGAAACTTCCCTATAAATCTGGTCAAACAGAACCTGAATGAACCAACCTAACTATTTTTGCTAAAGGAGGTTATCTACACATAGGCAGCACATCCCAGCACTGCCCAAGCTGAAAAGTGAAAAGTGAAAATCTGTCAAGAATAATTTCAGTTGAATGTTCTCATCATTTCAAATGAGTTTTAGACAGTTGACCAGACCTACTCAAGAAGAAATTTGTTGGTTTCAGTTTGAAATTATAACAACATAGACTAGTTTAGCTACCAAAACAATGGAACAAAAGACAGACTGTTATATACGGACAAAATGTTACTCGCTATCGATCTGTTTTAAAGCAGTAACCGAAAAGCATGCATTTTGTCACTTAAAGTGACACAAAATCATTCCCATGACTTAAAACACTTAAAGGTTAAGACTTGTACTACCACAACAATTTCATAGCCATGTCGAGAAAGGGAAATTGAAAAATGTATGTACTTCTGGGGTGGGAAAGTGACAGTCAAATATTCTAGCAGGACAATTGACTATTCATCATTGTCCACACAGGAGTAGTCTGACGACCCCTCCATTGAACACAAAAGCTTGGTGTTATTTGTTTACAGTCAGGTATGTGGAGAAGTCATTCAATTAGAGCCTTTTTTATTTTGTAGGAATTTCTTTCTTTGTTTTACTGTTTTATGTGAAGTGGCTTATTCATCAGCATTGTGACGGGCGACAGGGATGTGTGCATTTTCTACAGAAGGGATTCCTGTGAAGCCTTGTGTAATATACCTCTCAAAATGGGCGTGAAATAGAGGGCATGACTGTGTTGAGAAGGTTGGAGTTAGGTAACTGTGTGTCATACTGAGGCAATACACATGCACCCCCCCCCACCCCCGCCGTTGCAATTCACCTCCCTAAATTTTGTTTTTGTTCAGAGCTCAGAGATATATTCTCCCACCAAAACACTTGTTTGTTGTCCCCCCACTGATTTGATCTTTGTCATGCTTCTGCCAGCCAGACACAGCCACATTAAAATCGATTCCCCTCCCTGTGTAACGAAGCACCAATGCCGTGAAAATCACATGTTGGGTAACTAACGGGAAGATTCCAAAACGGCAACAAAAAAACCTTTATGTGTGTTCATGAAGCTCTGCATGTTTCTGGTGTACACATAGCCATGCAGGAAAGATCACGCAGTCCTGCTCAAAGACTTCTTCACAGAGCATATGTTAAAGGACTCATTAGTACTTAGTGCATCAGTGCTTACTGAAAAGTGCATGTTTGTTTTAAACATTAATTAGCACTTTGCAGATTCCCTATCATGTACTGGGGTTAGGCTGTGAAATGTATGTTAGCTGCTCCTGGGAACCATATGGGTTTCCCCACATCTTCTCTTCGTTCGCTGTATTATTTATATGAGAGCCATGATTACTGCATTTTCCATTCCCAGGACATATACATTACATGACCAAAAGTATATGGACACCTTACCGTCGCACCTGTATGTCCTTGTAGAACTTCCTATTCCAAAACCTTGGCCACTAATATGGAGTTGGTCTCCTTTTTACTGCTGTAACAGCCACCTAAGGCTTTCCACAAAATTTTAGAGCGTGGTTGTGGAAATTTCAGCCTATTCACCCACATGAGCTCTAGTGAGGTCAGGCACTGATGTCAGGTGAGAAGGCCTGATTTGGAGTTGCAGTTCCAATTCATCCCAAAGGTGTTCACTGGGACTGAAGTCAGGGCTCTGTGCAGACCAGTCATGTTCTCCCACCAACCTTGCCAAACCATGGATTTATCGACCTGTCTTTCTGCCCAGGGGAATAGTAATGCTAGAACAGGAAAGGGCCTTCTCCAAACTTTTGCCACAAAGCTGGAGGCGCACAAGTGTCTAAAATTTATTGTATGCTGATGAATTAAGATTACCCTTCATTGGAACCAATGGGCCTGTACTAAACCCTAGACAGGAAGCCATTATGCTCCCCCCACCAAACTCTACCCTAATCACAGAGGCAGGTCCCTAGTGCTCTCCAGGCATCCCTCACTCCCAGATTCATCCATCAGACTGACAGGTCGTGAAGCGTGATTCATCAGTCTTGAGAATATGTTTCCACTGCCCCATAGTCCAATGGCAACGTGCTTTTCACCAGTTCAGCCAACGTTTGGCATTGTGAATAACGAATTGGCCATGGAAACACAGTCCACAAAGCTCTTAATCGGCAGAAACGGTGCTCTCTAAGTCAGTTTTAAACTCTGTAGCTAGTATTTCAACCCAGGAAAGGTGTTAATGTGCCATGTGGTTTGGCACTCTGTGGTCTGGCTTTGCCAGTGTGCATGACCCACCACTTCATCCCTGAGCTCTGAATGCTCCTGGATGCTTCTCCTTTACAAAAACAGAACTAACCTTTGACTGAGGCAGGTCTAACAAGGCAGAAATTTTATGAGCCGATTTGTTGGAATGGTGGCGTCCTGTGAAATCACTGAGCAGTTTCTACTATCAATGCTTGGCTGCAGAGATTGTGTGGATGTGTGTTTCATTTTATGCACCTGTTAGCAACGGGCTTAACTCAGTGTCTCTCAAACCGATCCTTGGGGGCCCCCTGAATATGCACATTTTTGCACCCTCTCAGCAAAAATGTGAACTGTCTGGCAGGGAGCTGGGAGGGACAAAAACATGGACTGTCTGGGGGTCCCTGTGAACTGGGCTAAGAAACACTGGTTAAACAGCTGAACTCAATAATTGCAATGGGTGTCCACACACTTTCGACCAGGTAGTACAGCTGATGGCTGATACATTCCAGCAAGCACACACGCGCAATGCATCAGACACGTATTTTTCTTGTGGAGCTAAAGAGTTTCCTGAAAAGTGTTTGGGTTTGGAAAATGTCCTGCTAGACATTCTGAGACTGGATGAAAAAAATAAAATGGCATGTGAACGAGTCATCTTTCATTGAGATGTATTTCAGAGGCATAAAGAAACGTTTTCACAGCTTGGACAGAAACATGCCAAGTCAGAAGCACAGGCTGTACTTGACGACCAAGCATCTGGATATATTTATGAAAAGCAATTAGTTATTACTGGCACCATAAAATGATTTCAGACTCTCAGCCTGATAGTGTTTTCAAACTGCTGCTTTGTTAAAAATGAAGTATTTCAGTATTATTTCCTGCTGTAACAGACTAGCCATCACTTCTAACATGGGCTTTGCATTCTATCCCCTATGACCTGACAGAAATTTTAAAGATCAGGGAACCAATGCAAGGCATTTGATCTGAGAAGACCACGTCTCACTTGCCATACATCTGTCTCTGGAGGACATTTATGAAAAGCTGACTGGTTGGAGCTTTTCACTTGCAAGTTAGCAGCTGCCTAGTTACAGTGACAGAATAAAACACCCAGCTGCTGATACTGAACTTTCCATTCTGAGCTGCAAGTGAGTCATGGTTTCCAAATGGTTCTCCCTCGAGACAGACATTATAAGGTAAAGGTATGCCATATTATATTTATGCGACACTTTTAACAAACCTACTTAGAATTTACATATGCTACCTGGGATGTGAACTCATGCCCTTTCCATCATTAGTATAAGGGTCCACTTGTTCAGCTATGGGAGCTGACATTAATAAACACATAAATTTCCTCAATTCCCCTCTCCTTATTTACCATGGATTTACAGACACAAAGAAGAAATAATGACTTTGTATTTGCTATACAAGGCATTTAAAACGTTGTGCAGATTTCATATGGCAAAGTATACTGTAAACAGCTGCAAAAACAGAAATAGCTAATGTTTACTGATAATTTATAACCTTGACAAGACATATTCATATACAATCATGAGTTTCGGTTAAACAATGTCGATTTCAGTATGCGGAGCTGACATTCTGGGCCCAGTGCACTGATGCCTTGTGCCCAATGCTGCCCGAGATAGACTTGCATGTTGTGTATTATCTGTTCCAAATAAATAAATGCACCCCCCACACACACATACACAATGCTATCTAAAAAAAAGGTGTTAAGCAGACAGAATGATTGAATGCTCAGTTTTTAATTACTAATAACTGTAAGTTCCTACATAAATAAGAATATTTGCATTTAATAAAAAAAGATGACAGATTACAGATATATATGCATGCACACACACACACACATACGTACATAGTACACACACATATATATATATATATATATATATATATATATATAGTTGCTGTGTTCACCTGCCTTTCAATCTCAAGGGTAAATTGTCTCACCCCATCCTCCGATAGCTGTGTGAGGTGGGTCTGTCCAGCATCGTGAAATACCAACATTTTCACCAAGGTGATCAGTTTATGTGAACTTGAGGATGTTCTGGCAGGTTAGTAAGCAGGGCTGAAAGTTAACGATGGGCAGCAGTAGTAAAACTGTCTGGTGCCCCCTAGTGCTTTGAGCTTCAATAGCAGCTAATTGCGCTGAGCAACTTGTCAACATTTTATCAACAACAAACATTTAACATAATTTTCTTGTTTACATTGTCAGTTTAAATTATTTAAATATGTTCTATTATGGCTTATCGTAAAATTGGCCTGATGTACAGCACCGTACAAAAAAGGGCAGATAAAAAACATGTTCAGATATATTTATCTGAGTAGCAAGTGTACATTTACCCAGGAAAAAAAAAATATATTTGAATATATGCAAATTAATAGGAACACAATAAACACTAACAAGAATTCCTTTCTGTTCTCCACGAACATTACATCTACTTTTGGCGAATGCTTATCCTATTCAGGGTAGGAGGTTTAGAGCTTATCCCAGAGGCTGTGTGTGGAAGACAGGGAACGACCCAGGATGGGGGACCAACCCTTCACAGGGCTCACTCAAACATGCACGCCTATGAGCAATTTGTCAACTCCATTTAGCCACAGCATTTTTTTGGACTGTGCGGGGGGTTGGGGGTGCCTTTGAACTAACTTGAACTCTGAGTAGATAAAGACTAGGCAAATATGGCTTGCTAGTGGTGAAAAAACAACCAGGTCTTTTTGATGGTTCCTGCAAATGCTGGGCCGACCTTAGGAGACATTCTTAAACGGCTAACCTAAAACACTTTGACAAACACAAAATCATAGTTGTACACCCACGTGAAGATCATTTAAACATTGTTTTCTTTGACTGCCTTTTTCCACAGTGTTGTATATGCTTCACATACTCAAACATGCCTGGTGTCACAGTTGGTCACATTGTGGTCTTACATCTTCAGGACTGTGGGTTCAGTTCCCACCCCCAGCTCTGTGAGAGGGTTTCCTGTAATTGATTGGCATCCCTCCCAGGATGCGCCCCCCTGCCTCATGCCCCGGCCTCCCTGGGACAGACTGCAGGCTCCCAGTGACCCTCTACTGGCGGATGGATGGATATGAAATGCCTTCTTGGGTGGATTTTGGATGCATTTACTCTGATCGCGATACTGTTTTCAATTTATAGATACAGAAATCTTGAAAACATATAGAATGGCTCAAAGAGCACAAGTTCTTATCCAACCAAGCGTCGTAATCAGTCTGTAGAAGAGCCCTGAGAAGGGGCCAATCAGGGTGGGATGTCACATTGCACACACATGCCATATACCTCTATCAGTGATGTTATATGGATATGCATAAAGACTGCCTTCTCCTATTTGTTAAAAAATATATATAGAATTAAAAATTACACATGGAATGTAATACAGATTTGGTTCTCTCAATAATCATTAAAGATTTTTTAAAGCAAAAGTACAGGGAATTCATTTAAGTTTTAACCCTATTTTTTATTTTTTACTTCCAACAGTTGTTGCATCACAAAGTGACTCATGCAAGTCACTTTCAAAATGAACTTGTCTAGCATCATATAAACACAAGCAGTCATCTTCTTCTGAGAAAAAGTTCGGAACACGCGAGGAAGTTTAGCACACACACCAGAGAAACGGGGAACTCTGTCTCGTAGCAGTTTCGCCTTGCCTTGCCTTCCTGTGAAGAGTCAGGTGACATGAGTATGGAGGTGCCGCAGAAATTCTCCTATGGTGGTGGTATCTCCGGGGAAGACGGCCCGGCAGAATTCGCACACCTGCGACTGTAGCGCCACCTCAGACATCAGGAGACCACCAGCCTGGCTCAACAATTCACTGTTCAGGAAGGAGCTGTTCATCCAACGCCTCTGGGCGGGAGGCTGGAGATGGAGGGGATCAGAGACGGATAAATGTGGCCGAGGATAGTGAGAAAACAGGAAAAAAATGAGAACTGGGTTCTAAAGAGCATGTCATGGTATTTTTGCAAACAAAAATTTCACATGGGAGAGAAAGCGTATGTCTGGCTTTATGTCTGGCTTTACCTTTTGCTCCTGTTCCACTGCGTGGTTGGCAAAGGCACAAAAATCGTTTGGGTTCTCTCTCAGGCGCTGCTCCTCTCGCATAAGGTCAGCCAGAACACTAGTAGGTACTGTGTTGCCTCCGGCAGCCCCCAAAGGACCCATGGTAGCTATTTTGTGAACCTCCACTGGTCTGATGTTAGGTGACTCGGCAGTTTGCAGATGCAGTCTGTTCAAACCCTCGGCCAGGGGGCATAAAGCACTGCTGCAACTTCCTGCCACAGAATTGGTTAAGAGCAGGTCAGCTGGATGCCGGGGAACGCCAAGCGGCAACCTGAATCCCTCAGACTTGTGCTCTCCCTCCATGCACCGGACAGGCTGAGACACTTTCACCTCTTCACCCACATTAGGTATGTGGGACACAGCTAGACATGCAAAGATACATCATAAAAAAATTTAAAAAAAAAACAGCTTTACGAATCACAAGTTATAGTGCTATTCTATCTGGCACAAACATGTCGGGAAGTAACCTTGTTGCTGCTTCAGCATCTCCATCAGTTTACTGAGAAGGGCCGCCTGCTTCAAGCACAACGATCGCAAACGAATAAACTCCATGTACAAGTCCCTGTATGCCTCCTCCATTGGTGAAGTGCTGAAAAACAAGTACATTCTTACACGGCTTCTGTTCGTGCAGGGGATCGTTAGAGAGACAAAGACAAAATGTAGTTAATTATGTTTAAATCTGGTGCAGTTTTGGTCACATCTAAATAGCAGAAAAGGGGAAGCGGGAACTACCAGAGGAAATGAGGCTGTTTTAGATTTGGGTCCCTATTCTGTAATGTTGAACTTTAAGTAGAGGTACTTAATCGAGCTGCTGTTTATATATATGGTGCAGAAGGGAATTCCCAAGAAAAAACAGTTAATGCTTACTACTTAAAAGACAGAAGACAAAAAATGCTCATGCATCATGTTCCTTTCTGAGTCTTTAGAAACAAAGTAAAATTTAAAAGGAAAAAAAGACAAGAAATCCACAAAGGAATCGCATTAAATCTAACTTAAAATACACAAATACACCATTTAATTTACTTGAAAGCGGAATCACTAATGAATTGTGTAATTATGGTTGAAACATGCATTTCATAATGAGCATTATCTTAAAAATAACACTTCATCATATTGCGCAAACTAAGGAAGAACAAGATTTCAGTTAAACGTTCTGTACTGGCCTCCTAAATGTGACAAAAAAGTTCTCAGATAATCAGTTAATACCGACAACAGAACTGTGAAAAATTCTTCAACGAATAAGTTCTTGCTTCTTTACCGTAACGCAGGTAAGAACCCAATGACCGATTATGTTTTGCAGTCCGCGCATGTAGCCGCGACACATTTCGTGGCGAATTCATACCAGAAACACTCTCTATCCAAAATACTTTAGTAATGAAAGTTAATCAAGAAGCTAATTTTGTCGTCGATATACTACCTTCTTATTCAACTGCACGCTGAAACTATGAGGATGACACGTTTTCTCAGCTCATCTGACCATTAGGAGAAAGGAAATGGAACATGTCGTTGTTTACCGTCGCTCCTAAGAAGAGAGAGAGAGAAAAAAAAATGAAACAGGAACTTCATTGGTAAGCATGGATGCTTTTATCCTAGAGCTGTATAATGGAGGGCACGGTTATGACGTCGGTGATTTTGTCTGCACGATAAAAACCAGAATTTCTGGTCTTTTTATGTAGATTTTTTGCGGTTTTGGCCGGAGTGGAAGAGCTGCCAGCTCTCTGGCATCTGGCGTAACACTTAGGCTCCCAAACTCTCACGGCAGATCTGTATTATTCCATTACAAACCTAAAATTAGCTACACCGAAAGCGTTGGGGTTATTTGCAAACACTACAGACTATATTTACAAGGTAACACAACTGTTACATAGTCCACATGTAAATGAGTGTGCAGACTTTACTGGAATTGAAAATCTCACGCTAACAATGACCAAAGCTGGACTAATATATGTGATTAACTATTTCTTACAAAATACGTCACACTATATTTGAATAGTGCCTTCTCCCTTGTAACGTCATTTTCTCTTTTAATTAATTTTATACTACTCTTGTCAGCCATTATCGAGAGGCTCAATTAACTACGTTTATACTATCGTGCCAGTTGACTTCGTTTGAGAAAGTTCCTGTTATAGCACTGTAATCAGTTTAATGCTGTAATACTGCATTGGGCATGAAGCTTGAATTAATAAGCCAAAAACGTAGTAAACTTCTTTATTGTCCTCGTTTGTTCCACAATACACCCAGTTTCCGGTTGTATTATCGTAAACAAATTAAAAGTATTGGCTTTGCCCCCCACAGCAGTCTTACCGAATCCCCATATTACGTGGTATTTTGACGGTATATTGAGTTTCCAAATGAACGCTGTTTATTCACCGAGCGGTGAAATCCAAAACTGTTTCCAGACTCATGTTTTTGGGAGTTACTGTAACGTTGCATTATTCTTTTGATTCACACATTAAGTCACTAGTTTCTTTGACGGCTAGTTTCAACCAATTCCGCTAGCTCAATTTAAAATTACAGACGCTCCTCTACTTGAGATACGTTCCGATCGATCGTAACCTGAAATGTTCGTAAGTCGTTATTCAACATCATTTTAAGGGTATACACAAGCACAAAGAACTAGGATGCTGGATGATCGCACGCTACGCTGCTGCTCGGCGGGAGTAGCGACCAGAAGTCGTACTAGACAGAATTGGCGCGCAGAAAAAAAAATATGTTGCGGACAGGAAACGGGAGCCCAATGAACACAATTTTGACTTACAGTCCTCTCATTCATGTCTGAATGTTCGTAAGTAGAGGAGCGTCTGTACGTCATTTTACGTCACTTCATTTAATTTAATTTTTAGTCAGAATTTGAAATTGAATGAGTGCTTAAAGGTTATTAAAGAGAAATTGTTATGCAGATATCACACAATTTTCCATCTCTCTCTTGCTCTTCCAAATATTTTCTTTGCGTAGAAATATTTATGAGTACAGCATCCAATAATTTGTGTCAAATGTATTACAAAGGACTACATTAAGTAATGATAAATTAGAACTCTAGAACCACACCACCAGTATTTCAGTTATGCATGTTATTTGTACAAGGAACCCACATAATATGGCAAACACAGGACAAACTGTGCTCTATTATTACCACATATTAACAATTGCTATTTTGCTGAAACTATATGCTACATATGCTACCTAGCATGATTGGTGTTTCATGAATTCTGACATAGGGTATAATTTGAGTTTTGGCAGTAGTTCGGACATTTAAAGTTAAATTAAGTTATATGGCCATGATGAAAGCGTGCTGTGTTTAGCCAGTTCATGTATCGTATACATGTGCGCATGCAGGTGTCAGTTGCATCATTGACGTCATGTCTGTGCTCGGTAAGTGATCTCACTAGATGCGCACCATGCACAATTCCAACTAACCATGCTGGGGCCTACCTCTTCAAGCGGGCCACATAACCGTGCCTAAGCATGCTATGGAGCGATTAAACTAGTCAAAAGAACTGGACTGTAGGGGGTGAAACATGCTCAGGCTTGGTACAGATTGGCTAGTGTGTACATGCAGAGCACACAGGCTAAAAACATTAGCCTTCATGAACAGGGTCTGTGAACAGACACCCCAACCTGGGCTGCCCATCCATCATGCCAGGTCTTCTGCCTCTGGTCCTTGAAACCAACAGTGCCAACACTGCTGGAAACAGGGAACCAGGGAGAATTGGGCCACTGACTGGATGGACAGTGTCCAGGGAGCTGAAACAGAAGGCAGACTCATTTGCAGAATAACTAGAGGACCCTGAACTGGAACCCTAAAAAAAGGTCAAGACCACAAAACTCAAAACATGTTCAAAAATCCAGAAGATGGGACACCAGCTGTAGAATGCTGGCCTCTGGGATCATGAATTCCCAACACATAAACTGGCCAACCAGAAGCCCCAAGGCAAAATGGTAATCAACAAAGACATGAACCCCAAACCACCCAGTACTTGCTGGCAAATCACAGGCACAAAGAAAACAGGACTACAGATAGAAAACCCAGAAGACACGACACTCCCAAGACCCACAAACCAAATCAGACCACTGAACAAGAAGCAACTGAGCTCTATGCTTCAAAAGCAAAGATGATGGGTACTAATGGTGCTTTTCCACTGGCATACAGGTACTGACCTGTAGGAGAGCTGCACTGCAAAGTGAGACCAGTTACAGCATGGTTTCAGGTGGCTTTGGTTTGGTTTGGGTTTGCTTTTCCACTGCAGAAGGGTAAGCTTGGTAACAGCGTTGTCGGGTTTAAAGACAGAGTTGACACTCACTCAAGAAATCTACGGCAAATCAATATTGTTCCATTATACGCCTAAAATTACCTACTTCAAAAGCGTTGTGGTACTTAGAAACCCTGTAGACTATTTACCAGGTAATAAAACTGTTATATACATGTACATGCATGTGCGGACTTTTCTCAAATTGAAGATTCAACTCTGACCAGCTGACCAAAGTTGGCAACTATGTGGAGAGTGACAGTGACATAAATCCTAATGAAACGCTTATTTGCTGATGACATGGGTTACATCATGATATATGCTATGCATTTACTGTTTGCTAATATCCTCTAGTAAGTCTGTGAGAATTGCTTTGTTATGCAAGTATCAAAACGCTAGCGGAATTAGTATTCGCTTCTGTAAATATTCATTACAAATGCATTCCGTTCAGCTGTTCAGTACTTTTTTAAGTAGGAGGTTGGAAATTTTCAGTTTCCGAATTGCCGGGAATGCACCAATACATTGCGATGTGCAGCATCAGTAATAATGAAGAATATATAGAACATATGCTTTTTCCTTCAGATAATCCATGTGCAGAACACCGCTATCTCCATGCGTTTCGACCAATCAGATGGTGGTGACTCAAACAACTAGGTTTGGTCACGCTTTTGGCCTTGCTAGTAAGCAGGTCCATATCAGCGTGGTAACATCTCAGATACCGCTTGCATACTTTGCAATGGAAAACCACCAGTTCGTGGTACAGGTCAGGTACTGCTCGGTTTCTGATGGCAGTGGAAAAGTGCCATAATTGAGTCCAGCCCACAGCAGGCTCAGTTACCCGATTAGAGAACCAGGGACAGGTGTGATGATGTGATGGCTCTAGGATCATGGAACATTACTTCTCAGCTGGGGAAGGAGTCTTAGCTAGTGCAGGAGATAGAAAGATAATTGCTAGATAGAGACAGCCTTACCTCCACACGCAGTGTGGACTCTGGAATCAAACTACTTGAAAAACTTCTCCCTTCTACCAAATGTGTTCAGGGATGTTGAGTTTGAATGGACCTTGATTAGGGCTTCAATACTGTAGCAGCCGTAAAGAGTTTTGTCCAGATGGCAGTTGGGACCTGTCATCACAGTAAGCTTTGAATTTACTGCTGACAAGGAGAGCAGTCAAACAGAAAAAAGGAGATCTTCAAGGCAATGCTTCAAAGGGGGTGTTCTAAGACAGCTGAAAGGTGCTACATGCTATTCGCTTCCTGTATGAATGTAGTTCAAGTTGTGTTTGCACCCGTGGAATAGAATTAAAGTTGTGGGTGTTCTCTCCACTTCTGTTTGTGATTTTCATTGACAGGATATCAGGTTTCAATGACCATATCTAGGATAAGTGGTTGGAGGATGGATGGATGGATATCAAGGGACAGTTATGGCTGGAATGACATCCAGTATGGGGGCTACAGTTAGCATCCCTACTATTTGTAGATGAGGTTGTGCTTCTGGCCTCATCTGACAAGTACCTGCAAGACACACTTGAGCGGTTCAACCCTGAGTATGATGTAGTTGGGATGAAAATCCTCACATCGAATCCGAGACCATATGGCTCACTTGAGAAAGAGTGGATTGTTTGTTTCAAGTGAGAGGTTAGAATCTGCCCTTGGTTGAGGGTGTTCATGAACTTTGGGATATTATACAAAAGTGACAGAGAGAACATGTGGCTGACAGTAGCAACAACAGCTGCACTACCAAAGATAGTGTCAGAGATAGTTTCTTCCCCTACGCCATTAGGTACTCTGCACTTTCTAACCTGTACCTCTCCGTCTGATAACCATTGTATTGCACAATACTGCATTATCAGTGTACTTTCTGCATTTTATACTGAATTACTGTCAATTTAAAAGTCCCCCATATCTTACCTATATTGCACTACCTATTTTGTACTTATTGCCAAGCCTTCTTATTCATATATTGCACTTTTATCCCATTGCTCTTCGTCTTACCCCTCCCCCCCCCATGCACCTGCTCACTGTGGTTTCACTGTCTTTCCCAAATACATGTGACAACAGTGAAGTGAGAGTCAAAGCCTTTATTTGTCATATGCACAGTACGGCACAGACGTCCCTACAAGGAAATGCTTGAGGTGGGGCTCAGATAATCGCACATACAGTCACACATAAAATACATATGTACCACAGAAATCTATCCAAAGGGCAAAGGCAGAAGGTAGACAAGTAATGAGGGAAAGATGGGAACTAACCCAGGAATAAATAAAGCAGATCTCGTAAAAGTAGTGAGAACGACCAAGTAGCAGCATCGTTGCAAAGTATAAATTTTAAGTGGCTATCGATGTAATAAAATGTCAAGAGTAATAGTGTATGTTACAGACACAGCCCCTATGTCGCACTCTTCTGACCAGTAATCCAGTCAATGT
>JAODKE010000095.1:2201028-2236001 GCA_026779605.1 Mormyrus hasselquistii
ATATTATATTATATTATATTATATTATATTATATTATATTATATTATATTATATTATATTATATTATATTATATATTTCTCAGTGAATGCCCACAGATATATTTGTATGTGTAATACGTTGTACAGTATGTATTTTCTTTTTACTTTATTTATCCATTTTTGTATCAGATTTGTCTGTGTCACTATGCCTTTTTTTCTTTTCTACTTGACATGTTTTTTCATTTTGTCATTGTACAGCAATTTGGTCAGCTGGGACTGTTTTTAAATGTGCTATATTAATATTTACAGACGACTGCGTCATATGTTTGAATAGAATTCATGTAATATTAGGCTGTTTGCGTGTGTGTATGAATGTAACGAAAGTTAAAAAAGGAATCGCAAGGCCCCATAAAACAACAGCTCATTAGTGGCAAACAACTGGTAAACGGTAACAAATGATAAACGTTTTCTGCATGTGGCGAACGCACTAAAATCAAATACGCCAGCCCTTTCCAAATTCGCATATTTAAAGGCACATGCATTTGGTGCTATGGCAGCTTAGCTGAGTTATTTATAGTAGGAGCGCGGGGTAAGATCGTGTTGCAATGGGTTCTAGTACCCAACAATGGCGGGCTAAAAATATCCAGCTCCTGGGTTTCCACGTTCCCTCTCATCTGTGGATAGCACAGCCAAACAATGGCATGCAGTTTTGGTGAAACTACTGATTGCAAAATGAGCATATACTTCTCATTCTTTCCCTTAGCATTACTTTTATGCTTGAGTATCTTTTCATATGAGCATGGTTACCTGTATGTGTGCGTGTAAGAGAGTGTTTTTATGCGTACAAGACTCCTGGATACACAGTCATACCCACTGCTTTTGCATTCGATTGCATGTAAGGACGGATGCATTTTCCCTATTTTCACACCAATGCATTTTGCATATTTTCTTGTCTTAAACTATATACTCTTTCCTGAGAGTACTTACTCTGCAACCTTCTTACAAAGGGTCAAAGAATGCCTTCCGGCCTTCTCTGTACCAGTAACTTTGCTTTCTTCTCTCTGCAGGATGTACTTTAACAAACTTCTTGAGAACTTGGTCAATGATACAAACATGCTAAATTAAAACCCGATTGATTTACTGATCTGTCATCTCAGAGAGATCCAAAAACAGATGACCTTAGTGAGGAAGGACATTGTTGCATAGATTGGGGAAACGTGGCAGCCCATTCCTTTTGGGTGTGAAGACGTGCCTGGGACAGTGGGTGGTCGAGTGGCATGGTGTGGTCAGCGGCCTTCGCCCAGTGTCCCCTGTCCACTTTGAGAAGCTCCATGGTTATTTCAAACACAGTCCATCTGCGGCATGACAGCTGCTAAAGGCCAAACATGGGGAATTACCTCCCTACTTTAGGAGAAGGACCTATCTCCTGTAGTCATCTCTTGCATGCTGGTCACGGCACTTTGAAACCCTTTCTCGCTTGTCAGCACCCATCCGGTGTCCCCCAGGTCAGGTAATGTCGCGATCAGGAATTAAAAAAAGAACTAAAGGAGAAACAAACAATCGGACAAACAAATAAATAAATAAAACAGTGTGTGTTCACTTTTCCCGATCCAGGGCCTTACGTGGCTTCAAATCGATTGCACAGTGACAACCATTTCTTTGTTTGCTTGCTTTTACAAACATTTGTCTGCCAAAAAAGATTTTAAAAATCCATTTATATCTTCTTTTACCCAAAGTAGTTTAAACATAAAAACATGTATGTTGTATGTGCACCAGACAATCAGGAAAATGTCCTCTAGGCATTTACTCCACATATGAGATGCTAAAAATATGGTAGTCTGTAGTGTAGCGGCACCATACGTGTAAGTATCATGTAGCACAAGCATAGCACTCCATTTTAAGAAAAGATAATACTCAGTGGTAATTAATGGTCTCTGTCCACAGCTGTATGCATATTTTAGGGTGTGTATTAGCTGCCAACTTTAAAATATAATGTATATATCTATTTATGGTAGAGATACCCCATAATTATGAGATCCACTCAAAATAAAGAACTGTAGTATTGAGCCATTACACCTACAGGAACTTTTATGACGTCCCATTCTAAATCCATAGCCATCAATATGGAGTTCTGCCCAATCGACCAGAAGAGCATTTGTGAGGTCAGGTGCTAATGGTCGATGGGTAGGGTCTGGCTCACAATCGGTGTTCTAGTTTATCTTAAAGGTGTGCGATGGGGTTAAGGTCAGGGCTCTGTGTGGGACTAGTCAAGTTCTTCTGCACCAAACTCAACCAACCATGTCTTTACGGACCTTGCTTTGTGCACTGGGGTACAGTCATATTGGAACAGAAAAGGGCCTTCCCCAAACTGTTACTACAATGTTGACAGCATAGAATTATCCAAAATGTATTGGTGCGCAGAAGCATTAAGAGTTCCCTTCCCTGGAACTAAGGGCCGCAGGTTTTGTGCTGTGGTTAATGCCTGAGAAGTTTGAAACTCTGCAGTCATTGAGTCAGCAGAGCGTTGGTGACATTTACACACTATGCACCTCAGCACTCGGCGACCCGCTCTGTTACTTTCCGTGTTCTGCCACTTCATGGCTGAGTTTCTGTTATTCCTAAATGCTACCACTTTGCAATAATACCACTTACAGTTAGTTATGGAAGATCTAGCAGGGAAGAAATTTCATGAACTGGTTTATTGCAAAAGGTGGCCATCCTGTGACAGCACCATGCTTGAATCCACTGAGCTCAAAAGAATAACTCATTGTTTCACAGATGTTTGTAAATCTGACTGCATGGCTGGGTGCTTGATTTTATACACCTGAGGCAATGGGTCTGAATGAAACACCTGAATTCAATGCATAAGAGGTCTGTCTCATAATAAGTTATACCCACTATAACATAAACAAGTAGTAATATGTCAATCCATTAACCTGGGAAAGGTTATGAAATATGACTCCATGGAAGATCCCAGAAAAAGCCCTGATACACAAAAGGATCTTCCATAGCTAAATCTAAAACCCAAGAAAGGCTGGGGGAAAAGTAGACAACCCTGCTTAGGACAAGTGGATATGAAAAATGGACAAATGCGTGGATGGATTGACAGATAGGTCGAATAAATACTTTCTTATGGCACCATAATATTTATAGCTATGATGAAAACTATTATTTAATAGCCCTATAACTTTGGCCAAAAATAGGCAAACAAATGATGAATGGATGGATTATTTAAGGGCTACAAAATATTTGTAATACAGATAATCCCGACATTGGACCTTTGGTCACACCCCTTAAACCCCTTATTAAATTCAGTACAATCTAACCTCCGTGGGATCTGCTCTGTCCTGCATGCTGTAAAATGCTGTGACGCAGTTCACTTTCAAGGATTAGAACTTGACTACAAACCAATTCCTGCATTGTGTAAACAACTTGATTGTTATCACCAATACTGGATAATCCACATGCTTAATTATGGAAAATCTGGAAAAATTAAGTAGCCATAATTTCTACAACTATCCATTCTGACTGAACTATAACGGAAACAACCAGGCATAGACCTACTCCTATAGACACCAGCAACCATCAAGGTACCAAAAATGTTTGCATTCTTGCACTAGGATATTAAACCAGCCCCAAATTCACCAAAACTGAAACGTTAATACTACGATATAAAATAAGTGAACTAAAAGAAACAAATCTAGAAGGCTTCCACAAAGAAGAAACAATTTAAAATCTCCAATGCAGTAGCATGTGCAATCATTTCATATTATTATGAATACCGGAATAAACCTGGGACAATCCAGTGAAGGCAATTCATGCAGTTAGCCTTGAAACTTCTACTAGAGACAGTAAACAGTAGTATGTCTTGTAGTCATTGGCTTAGATAGTAACACAACACTAGAGGAAAGTTACCAAAACCAATCATTGCAAGAACATTACAAAGCCAACATTCATCTTTATTATCTGGCAAATCATCTACAATATTTATCTGAATGGATGCATGGAAACCATTACCACAATCAATAGATAAAAATACAACAAACAATAGACGGAGAGAATCAACCTACCTTATCTCAGTAATAACAGAACACAATAATCTTTTAAAAAGCCCTGTAATTTCCACATCCCTGACAGCTTTGTGGAAAATGAATACACCATTGAGAGAGAGTAATGTTTACAATAATTCCAGCTTAATATGGTGATAAATCGCTAAAGATAATTTGTCTGACAACTGTTTAAAGTCATGCTTTATTTGTCTACTGATTCATGGATGGTAAAAAGACCTTGAGATTAGCAGCAAAGCTGACCTTGGGATGAGTAGAAGTATAAACTAAAACAAATCCAATATAAGATAAGCCAGAGTTCACCCAACTCAAACTGTACTTCCTCAGACACATCCGCACACTACACTGACAACTGACATCAACGCAGTATTCAGGTAAAGTTCCATCAGTTCTGCAAAGACGTAAAAGAAAAACTCTTAGTTCTTTTGGAATTCAGCATCCCTCCGTCACATAATCGTTGAATCAACTGACAAAACACACGTTACAGGAAATGCATGCAGCCTCACTAAATAATCACTCCTCAAATTTTCAAATTTACTGTTACAATAGCACTCAAATCTTTCTAACATTTTTTGTTCATTGTATTAAATTTAGTTTCATTTATCTTTTGTGGCCAGCTTTTTATTAATATATTTATTTTTTTCTTATTATAATTAGAGAAGCTTTTATTACCATCGAAGCCTTAGTGATTCCTGTAAGCTATGCTGGCGTGCGTTTATGGTTGATGCTAATGATACAGTGTAACACATGTTCACTGCACTGGGTTCATACTCTGACATCCACATTCACCATACAAACCATCACTCCCAAAACACAGATGTTTGTTTCTACTTCGTCGGCTTCTTTTTCCTGGTTTATATCGCGGTTTTAAATTCCCGAGGCAAGGATCTCCTCTTTACACATTCAGGTACAACTAAAACCTAAACCATGGCTAAAAAAAATAAAGAAAGTCTAACCATATTACTGTAGCGGCCCTATTTTTATTTGACAAAGCCCTGGGCCAGGGAGACTTGGAACATAGTGTCACAGTCCCACATGAACAAGCAGTTGCAGTCCAAGAGCTGGGAAATCATGACACCGTATTTGTACCGAGTCCCATGCCAGATGAGGCTGAATTACCTTCATCTATGTGGGATCCCTCTCAACAACTGAGGTCTAAACCAAAGCATGGAGGCAACACTAGTACAGAGTCATTTGAAAACTTTTTATATTAAATATCTTTTCTGAATATCACATAACCACAAAACTAAAAAAAAAAAAACTTCACAAATATAAAGTCTTTCTGCTATTAATATACATACACATATATAAAAAATGAATAGCAATGAAAACACCTCAACTGCAGAAAGTACCCATAGCTGCTCATCTTAATACATTTGTCACGCATTTAGCCATAAAGTCACTTTTTAAAATACATGATAAATGTACATAATTTTTGTATAGAGGGTACAGTGCGCAGGCAACAGCAACATCAACAGCTCTTCCCATTGTTTTTCCAATATATAGACATGGCTACGGACAAAGTTAGAGGCAAAGTTAGAATACAGATGGAAAACCAAACCAATGATGTCTATCAGACTGAAAATGAAAAGGCGGGGGGCATGTTTGTATATGATAATGATGAGTGACAGTAGCATGGAGAACCTTGAATAAGGCACTATTCACAAAGAGCTGTGAT
Source organism: Mormyrus hasselquistii (assembly GCA_026779605.1). NCBI lineage: Eukaryota > Metazoa > Chordata > Actinopteri > Osteoglossiformes > Mormyridae > Mormyrus > Mormyrus hasselquistii. Next base: position 2,206,753 of record JAODKE010000095.1, read on the forward strand.
GTCATTGTTGCACAGGTATTGTGAGTACAAAATGAGGAACGCAATGCTTAGGATAATTATTTTTCTATAGATATATGTTCTGAGAAATCCTGTTGCACAAAAATGGCCTATAGATGAGATGCACTGCTGTTTCACAAAACAAGGCTCGGCATTTTACAAAATAGCCTCATTTGGTCCATGATTTTGTTTTTAATGCTTAAGGTATCCAGCTACTTTGAAAGCTGATCTCAAAGTAGGATATGCGGATGAGGAAAGAGCCATCTGACATTGCAAGGAAGGGCTGACTATGTAGGCATCACTAACAGTATCTCCAGTCGGTCTTTATTCTCAACCCTTATAACCAGTGCTAAGGCTTTGAAAACCATTGGCTTTAAATCATGATTAATATTAATACTGTCAGTATTTGTAGAGATGGTCCTGGTCTTCATTTTTCTCCAGTATCCCTCTTCTCTGTGCAGTTACAGCTTTTGCACAGCCATAAAACCACATCAAAATGTACAAACACTAATTTGTACAGAAATGGCATGTTATCCTATCCTGTTTTCTCCAGAAGGGATATAGTCCATTTCAATAAGATGTATGTGTAACAATAAAACTCATATTTCCTGAAAGTGGTGTGTAGTTGTGAGCCAGAATCAGAGGGACTGGATTAACCAATCAGTGCAAAGCGACCAAACGATACCAAACATATGGATCCAGGGTCCTTCAGGCAGTGGAAAAAAGCGTTTCATTTTCTCTTTGTCTCAACACAATCAGGTGTCACCCCAGTTGTCAAGTTCAGAAAGGCAGGGCATCCATGAAAATCTTGTCCACGATGGGCGGTGGAGGAACAAGGTCTTCCAGCTTAAGGTAGAAAATTCGCTGGCGGCCCTGGGTGCACAGCGTCCGCAGCTCTGGGAGCCTCCCCAGAAGCCATGACATGTAGTTGGGTCGGCTGGAGTCCATGCCGTTACTGGCCACGTGCTCCTTCAGACAGGAAATCAGGTGGTTCTGGAATTCCTCCACACGCTTTGGTTCCTTGAGTCCGTAACGATCTGTTGGGTAAAATACCATAAAAAAATGACAAAAGTGCAGCTAGTAATTGTACACAGATCACATGTGATCATTTTGGTCTTATCTATATGTGACCTATATGATTATTTCAAAGTAGGACCTCGAATAATATTCAACAGGAGAAAAAAAAAACCCTGATGATGTTCATCTGTTTTCTGGAAAACGCCCTGAAAGTGCACAGTGTTGACAGTATACGTGATCATTTTGCCTATATGGGAATGTGGCAGATCAAAAAATAGATATGAGAAACAGAAGGTGGTCGCATGATCAATGGACAAAACTTGGCCCTCTATCCTTTGGAAACATGTCTCCTCCGTGGAGATACATCCAACTAACCTGCAATGATGACGAGAGCTGCCAGGCAGGAAAAGGAGGAAACATCCAGATTCATGCGGTGAAGGCTCTGTGAGAAGTCCATGATGGAGTCTATCCAGTCACCAAAGCTTCGCATGCACTGCTTGCGATGGAGCACTACCCCATTGCAAAAGACCAGTTGGTCCTTTTCTGGGCTCGACCTGCATCGGACATGTAAAAATTGTCAAAATGTTAAAGAACATTTGTAAATTTCATCAAACTTGCTAAATTTTAGCAGTATGGCAGTGTTACAGTGTTGATACGTGATGTGAAAAGTGAATCCTCTCATATTTTCTGTAGTAAACTTTCACAAAGTTTCAGTGCACTAAAGGGATCCAAGTGTGCTTTCGGCACTAAGCCAAGACGTACCTGTATGCAAGACGTAGGATGAAAAGTTCCACAAAAGCAGATTCCAGGAGGAGCTCCTGGTCTTCAGGGCAGAAGGCCGTGAATCCAGGGATGCTCTCTGCCCATTTGCGGATCACTTTCATAGTATGGGTTAGCAAGTCGTAAAACTGTTGGACATCCCTGGCATTGTGTTTCTCAGACAGGTTGGCCACTGCCTCCTGGTACTGGGGGTGGGTGGGGGGGGGGAGGGGAGAGATCAAGTGAAAATTAGTTAAGCTAAGGCTGTTTTACATTCTTTGGTAGACCTTTCCCTATGCACAGGTGATTAGACATTAAGAGGCTGTAGGATCTTCACCTGAGAGTAGTCCAGTTTTCCAGCAGCTGGGTTAGAGTCGATGTGTGCCCTAACAAGAGATGAAATGATATCGATGGTGGTTGTTGGTACGGATACAGAGTCTTGAACATTCTTGGGCTTGGAGGGTAGGCGACCCCTGCGACCTTTCAAGCTGTCGGTTCGCACGACTGCAAGGAAGACAGAAGAAAGTCGAGTTTGGCTTTGTTACTTCCAATACCTGAAGCTCGATACGGAAGGCTTTATACACAAATGAAAGATGGGCTGCCATATTTTCAAGTTACTGGCTTTACCTTCTTTCACCATCCCCACAGCCAGGCACTTCTGGAAACGGCAGAATTGGCAACGGTTCCGCCTACGTTTGTCAACTGGGCAGTCTTTGTTGGCTAAGCACACGTATTTAGCATTCTTCTGTACAGTCCGCTGGGGAAAAAAATGAAATTCTTAAGTCAACCTGTTTTTTTTTTAAATTGCTTTCTTTTGATAAAGTTATGGCTGAGCAAGGGACATATTGCAGCTATACTTGTTGACTTTTATGTCTGGTCATAGTTTGACGCTTTCGGCACTGCACTGAGAAGCTGTCTGCCACAGCAGCTCCTGTGTCTTTTTTTTGTGTAATATGTATGTAACTTGCACTATGTGAATTATCTTTGCCTTTTACAGTTTTTGCACTCAAATGTACCTTTGCTACTGTCCTCTGGGAACAGTAAAGTATATATTATCTTAAATACCCAAATCTTCAAGTTGCCGGCACATATAATTCAAAATATAAAAGTAACTGCATGGAGACATAGATATATAAGCACAAAGCAGAGCTACACACCTTGAAGAAGCCTTTGCACCCCTCACAGGTGCGTACGCCGTAGTGCTGACATGACGCGTTATCCCCGCAAACGGCACAGCGACCCTCATTGGATGCGGGGCTCTGGTTTTTGGGGGAGGACCCGGGCCTCTCTGCCAGCACTGGGGTATCTAGGCAACCCTGATCCATAGGCACTGGGGTTAAGTGCAATGGGACGTGGGGCTGGGGCTGACCAAAAGGGTCCTGTTCTTGCAGGTGCGATGACTGCTGATCCAGGGGAGATGACAACTCCGGCGGAGGGGAGAAAGTGAAGAAGGAGGGTGGCTGTGGCAAAGTCATTTTGTCGGCCACCCAGCACCCAGGAGCAGGTGAGTAGGGGCTGAACGGAGTCTCCCACGTGGACACAGGCTGCGTCTGAAAGCCGTGCGCCGAGGGCGAGGAAGCCGAAGCGGGACTTCCGTAGTAGTCCGAACCGCACGATGACAGTGTCTCGTCAAGGTAGCTCAGAGCGAACGTGCCGGGGTAGCACCCATACACCTCAAAGTCATCCAGCTTGAAGGGTGACTGCTGACCAGAGTTAGCTCCAGTGGAGGTGGAAGCAACGGAAGTAGCAATGTGGCATGAGTAGGCGTCAAACTCTCCGGAGTAGCTACCCATCAGAGTGTTGATGCTGGGTAAGGGCAGACCTGAAAGGTGGTCCTGCTGCCCGCTTGCATCCATGACCAGCTTGGCAGTAAGGTCTGGGCTCAGGAATTCTGGGTTGTAGCAGTTGTTTTCATTGGGCAGAATTCCATACTGGGATTGGACGCAGGGCATTTCTGTACGACAAAGACAAACAGACACCATGCTGGAAATCTCAGCCGGAATACATGGCAGATTCTATATAATACATAAGCAGGAAATAGATCATTAACATCATGAATCATCCAGAAAATGCTCATCAACACAGATTTCAGGCTTTTGGCCGCACAGCATGATTCTAACCAATGATTTGACTGCGCCAAAACTTGTTACCTTGGCGATGCCCCAATCTTATGTTTTGTTACTAATGTTAGTGACAGGGAAGGATCGTATAAGACTTGGGACTGCAGCAATGAACTTGTTGCCCAGGGGCAGCACTGTCCTTCTCAGCAAACTCTTATAGGGTGTTGAGGGAGTGGAACCTCCCATCTCATCTAACATTTCAGTCTTCAAAACTTCCCCACCCCTCATACTTCCCACAGAGATTCAGAGAAACCTTTGAAAGTCACCCGTCTGGCAGACGAGAGTTTTGACTTGGGATATTGCGTTACCAGTTTTTAATGCGCCACAGTTATAAATGCACTGCCAACCTTCTTAAGAGTTAAAAAAACTGACAGTGGTGAGGGTGTGAGGTGTTGGGTTTCAGAAAAGGGCAGGGTGCCAAAAAAATAGTGAAGCTGGCAAACGCGACAGGCTGGAGGAGTGTATGGGGTCTCCTTGGCAGAGGAGTAGATTTCTGCTCGAATCAAGTTGCAGTGGAAGAACGGTTGCAATATTAGAGATTCTTTGAATTTTGTTCAAAATTCCCTACTAGTTAGAATAACCTCAGGACATGCATGAAGGAGTTCAAGTAAAGTAGAAAAATACTGTATATCCTCTGCTGTGTGACTTCATTGGTACTACTGTAATCAGAGTTCTTTCCGTTTTCTCCAAAGTATTATTAGAGAAAAGGTGAAGCGACACTTGTTTTTTCCCTCAAGTACACTTGGTAAATCTGGTTAGAAATTAACACCCACATTTATGTGAATATAGTGTTCTCCTTTGTTATGTTTTGGTTCATTTCTCACATTTTCTCTGCACTCTGGAAGACAAGTTTTGCTATTTAATATAGTATTTGGTGACAGCCCACATTAGTTATATATCAATTAAAGCAAAAACATATGGATAATAAAGCTACTGAAGTGTTTGTTTTGACCTGGAAAAATCCATGCATATGCATTCAGAGAAATTTACATGGAAATAATTGACTGAAGGGAAGATATTTTACCCCCCCCCCCTTCCCCTTCCCCTTCAGAAAGGACTGTTACGCTTTCTGTTAGGAATATTACGTTTATATTTAAGATGCTGTTTTGTAAACCATCCATTTCCAATCACTACTTCCCTTGCGATCACCATGGCCCGGAGAACCTCCAAGAGCTCAAAAATGTTAGAATTAAGACTTGATGTGGGCAATTCGGAGTACATTGTAATGCACTAACCTTCACATACACACAGAAAGGACGATTTCAAGTCACTTATTGACAGAACCATTTTTGGAATATTAGAGTAAAGCCCTGCGAAAAGGGGAGATGTAAACCTTGTAAATTGAGAAGTAGTGCTATATTCAGGCGGGCAACCAGAGACGGCTGAAGTCCTCTCCACAAAGTCACTGTTTTCCCCCTGTAGCTTCCCAAAATTAAATTACTACCCCTGACCATCTACAACCTACATTACACATATATGATGTCAATAAAATGATTAGGACTTCAACTAAATAGTTTCAGACAGTTAGCATAACAGTATAACTAAAGACATGGACATGTTTCTTGATTAGTAGTTTTCGACGTGAGCAGGGGTAGCTAGTGTGGCAAACACACACACGTTCACACAAGCAAGGGTAAACATCTCGACCGTAGCGCATTCCGTTAATTAAAATGGACAATAACTGTAAACAATAATAATAAAAAACAAGTTTCTGCAATCGCTTCAAGGTTTTTTAGAAATATAAACATCATTTGTACTCAGTTAGTATACGTAAAAGTAGGTTCAATTTGCACGTTAATTTCAAAAAGTTATTTTAAAAATACAACATAGTTTCCCTTGATGTGCAAATGTATATTTTCGTTTTGCACCGTTACCTAATTACCTTTAAAAGTATTACAGCTATTGACGAGATAACTGAGAAATTTGAAAAAGTAATCAAAGTAATCCTCCTTCCAGCTGTCAACACATCCCCATGTCAGGTGAATGCATCTGTTGCATCCACTAACCGTACCTAAACAGCCAGAAATCCAACTAATAGAAAAAATGAGCCATTACTTACCTGTTTGTACCCGATGTTATTCAAGAATATCAAGCAATATCTCCGTACTCCAATTTGTAAGCCAGAGCTGAAGAGCCTTTTTCACATCTTTCGGACGTCTCAGCGGCTCCTTAATCGACTGCTTCGTCGTTATTTATACAGTCAAATTTAATGTGCCGTTACGTCAAGAGAAGCTCCGCTTAAGGCGTGTCGTCCTCCGTATATGGAAATGGGAGGGGACCTTTCCGGCTATGAACCAATGGCATCGTTCTCACACGGACATCCTAATGACTGACGCACACACGGGATTCCATTGACGCAAACGCCGGCGCATTGTCTGATCTAAAATTAGCCGCCGAACTGCTACAAGCACTGCGCTATTACTGTTTTCAATGGACTAAAAATAAATTAATGACACAAATAGCTAAAAGCGAAGCAAATATGTATATATGTAAAAGTATAATGGATAGAACAAAACGCGTATTGAACAGCACATAATGTTACAACTCCTTCCTGACTCGAATATTTTAGTTTCATTACAGGACTGTTTAAGACAAGCAGCAACTAATTTTTTGCAGCGCGAATCTCAAATGTAACAGCAAGAGCTTTTATTTATAGGCATAAACAATTCCGCGTTGATATCACAACGACACCAATGTTTATATTTTAATGCGATTTTCACTGCATAAGGTCCAGGGCGCAATAATGATACCACCGGTGTAGTTGATCTTAAAGCAGATCGATTTGTTTCTGAAGGCTTGAAATACTGCATTACGTTTTTGGCAGTACAATTTCTTGATCATGTACAATTCAGGGTTTTCTGCTGCGAAGTTTTGCATTCGTAAGAAATATATAAAAGGTTCCGCCACCCTTTCGTACTCTCTCTGTCTCGTACTGTTTCGTACAGCTTATCCTGTTATCTTTGATCGTAGAGCCGTCGGCGTTCATCCGGCATGTTCAAACAAACCTTTTGGCAGTGTTCACCTAAAACGCAAGCTGAGGAAGAGGATGACGCAAACAAGGGTTGGGCAAATGTCGGCTATTAGATAAAGCATGGACTTACACCGTTTTCGGTCATTTTAATATTTTGTTGTCCGTTTAAATCTGAACCAGCAATTGTAAATAATTACCTATCAGCGAAAAGCAAGGCTGCTGTGCACCTAGAACGCTCTGCAAAGTTTTTACTATAAATTTTCTTGACGTTGTGTATGCTTGTGTTTTGTCACTGTAAATCCTATAGAAAAGAAACCAGTACTTGCTCAGAGTAGCTCCCAAAGGCACCACTGTGAATACTGAGATACCATTTTTAATCTTTTTTTAAACAGTTTTTGTGCGTGACATAACTAAGTTAAGTTTAAAGACGGATCAATACCCATGCCACCTATAATTGCTCCAGGGCAAGTGACTCAGACCGAAAACAGATGTAATCAGCTGTGTATACTTAGGTCTGTTCCTGCTAAATCAAAGTATTTAGAAACTATGCTTATGTCATTGCCCACAGCAGAACAATACCGCTCTCGGATCTTTGGTGCGGAACTGCTTTACTTTTTTAAAATATTGCTATATTTATAAAAGAGAAGTACCTTTTAGGTTATCTTGAGTCATTAATTATGACTGCAGGAGACTGGGACAGAATGGTCAGACCAAGACCTTTTTTTCCGGGGACTGAATTGGCTCCTTGGAGCTTGTATGTGCAGGCAAGCTCACCCTTGTAGATAGCCTCAACTAGTGTGGTTGAGACTATCAAGGATAATATCACGTTATCAGGAAACATAAGCAGAAACTGTTTTCAATGTCTTCCTTCTCCTGAAAACTCGTGTACTAGCTCTAAAATAGTCGCCGAGGCAAAGAGTCCGCTGTTGCTTACAGCACATGATCATATTTCATGAATGCAATTTTTGGATAAATTTATTGTACCACCTGCTGAATTTCAACATGCATATGTACTATCAGACCTATTTTTCCAAGAGTATGCCCTGCTAAAGATGTCAGCCCATCGCAGGTTGGACACGCACACAATCACGTGCCATGAGTAATTAATCTAACTAAATGCTTTTAGACTAAGGGAGAAGAGCAGGATAATACAGGTAGAATATAACTCCCCAACCTTGAAGGTATGAGGTAAAAATTCTATTCAGTATGTTAATAGTATGGTCCATGCTATTGCACTCTCTCAGGGGGATGTGGTTACAGGGACAATGAGGATGGACCTCCTTCCGTTACCTGCTTTTCCTTCTCACAGGATGCCTGGTCAGTCGCACCGCACGCTCCAGAAGACATAGCTACAGGTGGATTCATGTGAAAAAAAAAGAGATAAAATAAAATTCAGTGCGCTATGAGTGTCTCTGTCACAGACGTGCTAAACACGTGGGTGATTGACACATACAACAGTAGAATCTCGCGAGCCAGTGTCACACGCTCCATTACAGTAACAGTATTAGATGTACGGGAAGCTACATGCTATCATTTCACTCAATGTATAGTAAGAAGGCTTGCTGACATAGCAGGATTGTCAGAATATTCAATATTCAACACTAAATTACTGCTATTATGTCTTCGGTCTGTTAACTTACGACGTAGGCTTCTGCTATGCATTTTTACACTTTTCCATGAAAACAATAACCTCGCCTTGCTTACATTTTTTTTAAACAATAGTCCATGTTGGTTAAAGACAAACAATATTTATCAGGGGGTGTCTGGCTAACATTTTTACTGAAAACTCATCGCAGTGTACAGAGGGCAAGCCAGAAACGTTTGCTTGAATGAATTGAATTTACTAGAAACCAAACCTGAGTAATTGCTGAGACGATTACGTCCTTAATGTATAACCGTACTGGAATACATACGGCCACCTCGCCTCACCTTACTCACTCCAGACCTTTCTGTAACTACAGGCTATCATAGAAAGACGTGCAAAGCATCATATTATCATGAATCCTTGTTTTGTCGGAAATTAAAATGATCGGCGCTCTGTTGAGTACAAAAAACAATTTGTGATACCTTTGTAAATCAATGTATTCAATTAAAGCCGAGAAGATTTTCAAATGTGCTGAGATGCAAACCGTCAGCCTCCTAGCAATAAAAAATCCAAACTATTACTCAGCTTTTACGTCAAAAACACAAATGACAATAAACCAGATGCACAGAGGTAACTTGATAGCGGGATAATTAATTGACTAAAAGTAAAATGTCCCAGAATGCAACACAGATTGCAAATGCTTGGTAGCACGGTCTTTACTTGCCTGTAATTTTTAGTTATTCCAGCATCCAGTGATTTGAGAAAATTCGACAGTCAAAATCTCCGGTCGCAGCCTTTTAATTCTTTTCCTTTTAGTACTCCTCTTACCGCCATTTGCGCGATCAGAATGCTCTCTGTTTCTTTTAAACGTCCCTTTCAATTTCCAGGTCATTGCAAACTGATACATGGAGATCCAGAAGAACCACAACACAGAGGATTTTTTCTTCTTCGCTTTCTGTCAGTGTAACTTGATACCAATGCCAAGGTATTTTTTTTCCAGTTCGGTTACTTTTTTCTCTTTTTCTGATACACGGGTCTTCCTCCTCGCAAGAAAACGGTTAGATGCTTGTCTCGCTCAGAACAACGGAGGCGAGTCTCTCCGATGACGTCAATGACGGCCCGATTGACGTAGGTGGAATCCCAACTTGTGCTGCCAGGCAGACCTTCGGGGAAGCCTCTGAAAAGAAAAAGAGAAAGGGGTTTCTAAAAATAATTCCAGTCACAGAGTGGGGTGCCCTCGGCTAAGCTTCTCTCTGTTTGACGTTTTTAAGCCGATTTAGAGATTCTGCATTTCAAAGATACTAATATAGGCCGCGACATGAAGTTCCGGTTTCTTAATTGCTGATCTGCGCTTCTACCGCGAGCACTGCAATTCAAAGTATGCCAAAGACAGCAATCCTAACCACAATGGTATGCAAGGTTATAAGACGTACTTTTAAAATACATTAATAACAACATGGCATGCACGATGTTTCGAATTACAATTAAATTTAATCGCGACGTAAAGTCAACGCTGCAGCATGGTTCTCGTTTTCAACAAAGAATTAAATTATTGATAAATATTTCTACAGCCATCCGTTTTTCATTGTTCCTTGACCAGTGCATTGTCGTGTTAAGTCTGGAGTGGAGCCCAGCACAGACTGAACAGGAAATGCCAATCACAAGGCAGGTTTGTACAAACACACAGACACATGCACACCAAAACCACAGGGCTCTGAATCATGGGAGGAAACCCACATGAGTGCAGGGACACACAAAGCCAAGGCAGGACTCACGGCCATAACTCTAGAGGTGAACAGGCCTGGACTGTCTATGTGGCATACTGAGCCTCTTCCCATTCTGTGGATGGGTTTGTAGGAATGTCACATGCTTTTTTTGCATTACCCCATGTGATGCATAGATAAAAATTCCTTTGCAAGGAGACCCTGCCTTTTGGAAGGCTCACTGTTTTTAGTACAGGTCTTTTTTTTAAGTCACCCAACTCATTGTTTTCACTGCAGCTAGGTAGGTGATGGGCCTGTGTGGGCAAAAGTCCAAGGCCAATGTTTTATTTTTATTTTTTTTATCAGTAATAAATACTGGCATCCCTTACAGGCTGCACCCCATACTTTTCCCCATGCAAACCCCTGACCAAGACAAGTGCTTAAAAGACGGGTAGGTGGGTGGATGTATGACCTAAAGAACTAATTTAACATGGAAATGTTCATCTCATCATTCCTATATATCGAGGCCCATCTTATATGAATGAACGCTATTTCGCAAACTGGTCCATTGTCAGAGATGAGAGTTTGGGCTCAGGAAGCCTGGCACCCCACATTGGGTTGGATTCTAACAAATTTGCCTTAACCCAACGGGACAGAAATAAAGTAACGGAACAGGAAGTTGCCTCATTTCTTTCATCACTTACTGCAATGCAAAAAAAAAAATCCCTCAACAGCCACCACAGACTAAAGCCTTGTTATTCTCACTGCTAGAAGCAAATTATGCGCGTATTAAAGTACACAAGTAAAAGTAAGCGGACTGAAGTATGGTTGGGTTTAATATTGTTGATTAATAATTTAGAAAAGACTTTTATAACATGCACTCCACGTACATCAAACAATTAAATCAAGTCAGTATATTAAATGTTAAAGTGAAGAAGTAGTAAAAGAACTGTGTCAGGGTCAGAGCCCATCCCGGCTGCATTGTCCCTGTCTGACCAGCAAGTGTCTCTTTCCCTAGTGTGTTGTCCCTGTTCCATAGACTGCTGCATAGCTCAGTGGGTTGGGTGTCTGGTCTGGCTCAATCTGTTACCCATCTGCTCAGGGGTTCAAGGGGGCAGCCACATCTGTTATTTTTTATTTATTGGTCTTTCTGTTTCCCCTGTGTTTATTATTTTCTATTTCTTTCTCTGTCATTGGTTTGCTCTTGTTTAGTTCTGTTCTGGCCATTTTGCACCTTTCATTTCGTGTTGATGGGCTTTACATTGCATTCCTAGTGACTGGTTTATGTCTCTTAGTTTTGATGTCTGCTAAGCCTCTTAGTTCTGTGTTCGTTCTTGTTAATTAGCCCCGCTTGTTGTCCCGTGCCCTTGTTGATTGGTTGTTTTGGTCATGGCTCTCTCCTACTCCCTCATTAGCCCGGTTTGGTATATGTATTTAAGTGCCTGCTTGTGTTCTGTTCTCCAGTCAGTCATCGTTTAGATGCTGTAGCTCTGTTTCGTTTTTCTGGTTCTGTGCTCTTTTCCCTAGTTGTTGTTAATGCTTGTTTCTCCGATTTGCGTTTGCTCACATGCAGTCCCTTTATTTTGTGCTTTACCCCTCGGTGTTCTGTTCTATTTAGCCTTTGTCCTGTATCAGTTTTCCTTTCCTATCTCTTACGTTAGACAGGCCGATGCCGACCTCTGTATTAAATCAGCCATAAAATACCCTCAAAACAATTTATCATCCAATTTGTTTCTTACCCCTTGGTTACCTTGTTCGGCTTCCTTATCCATGAAAAGTTTGGTTTTAATATTTTTGGTGTGACTTTCTGGACCTTTCTTTTGGCAGTATGTCTCGTTTTCAATAATAAAAAAAACTAATGGTAAAATAAACCTTGAGTATTTATAAATAAACTGAATTGGTCTTATCTTGCCTTACATGTCTGGGTATGCTTTGCCTAGTGATTTTTTTTTAATTAATTTTGTTTAAATAGAGGTTCCTGATACAGTACACAAATTATGTGGTGCTTTTTTGCTTTTTAAACTTACAAACAGGTCGTTGCCGACCCGAACACCATAGGAAGGTTAATAAACCCCTTGGTTTTGGAGGGCACCCGTAAATGGACGGGCACCCTCATTTCCTCGACTTCACCATGCCATGCCGTGACAAGCTGATTTGATATATCTGTGAAGATATGTGTGTTGGGCAAATACAGCTTGGTGTTCAAGCCAGGAAATTCCCCTTCTTCAGAAATGTGCTTGAGTATAAGGGCAGAATGAGAGTTCTTCACCAGACAGCATTTGCTTCCTGTGGAAGTTTGCTTATAAACACTGAAACCTATGAATAGGTCTATATCGCCTGCTGGTGAGTAGAAAATAAATTGTTAGAATTATTGTTATGGAACACATATGGTGCAGGCATACCATAGGGAAATGTATATTAAACCTCTTATAAAATTAGCATCTGGCACGTTCTACATGTGGTGGCAACATGCCAGTGGGTTTATGTGCTTCACTTGTGTGCCTGTAGGATTATAGGCATTCCAGTTATTTTGACGGTTATTTCTCAGCGAAGGGTTATGCCTTTTGAAAACTAGGCTACAATTTAAAAAACGGCACACCAAGCTGGAGTGAAGTAAAATTTAGAGAGTCCAACAGCCTCGATCAATCCTATAGGTGAAATAGGCGTAAACTAACTTCTGATTGACTTGCCAACTAATTTCACTTTTGGTTTGGACTGGGGGCGCCAGAGCCGACGCACGCCTAGAGCGCCAGGTCGGCCTGGACCTGTATTGTAGTTCAAACTATACACAACCGACGTCAATTAGTCATTTAAAAACTGGGGGAAAAAAAACAAATTCCGACTAATATCCCAGGATTACTACAATGATTTATATATTAATCCAATAAGGAAACGCATTCCATTCCTTGTTTTCTTTAAATCTTTTTCTTTTTTCAATGCACTCATGCTTTCGGTAATATCTGAACAATGAACATACCAACGAATAACACGGTCACGCTAAAGAGCAAGCTATTTCTTTTAATGTTATCATCAATTCAGATCACAAGACAGTTTACAAAAACCCTTCAGATGTTTTTTTACGACTCTAACAGAAAGGAAAAGTGAAGACGGGCTATAATTTGGAGCAGCATGCAAGTTTCCATCAGTCGGGTGCGCCTGCAAATCCTTGGTTAGGTTTGCCAGTAAAAGTTCCCGTTAGAGAGCTTTAACCTACCAGCTTTTACTGAAGCACAGTATCTATGGAGCCACCAAGACTGCAAACATAAAAACGTTAGGACTCGTGTACATAAAAATGATACAATTATAAAAAATTATACTCGCCGCACACAACAGCTCGGGAACACTTTGTTCCGCATTGAACTATCGACATTTTTCAGAACCAATTTAATGGAGGGCGAATGTCCGCAATGCCAAAAAATGTTGTCAGGGATGTGTAGGTACAGCCTACATGTGAACTGCCAGCTTGGGCCATTTCTCAGCGGGTGGTCCAAGAGACGGAGCTATTTTTTTCGCCGTTTTACTCTGAAATACTTTTTTGTCTTTAAAAGGGCTCTTGGCATTTGGGCCCACTTGAGGCAACTATGATTCATTTGTACATTTATTAGGATTTAGTGACAGGCTGTTATCGAATTTAACCTTTTTGGGTCTGCGAGAAACCATCAAAAAGATAAACAAATCTACAGATCTTTCTGACTTATGTCAATTAAGGTATCCTTCCCCCCGTTGGGATCTGCAGGAAACTAAAAGCCGTGATCAAAATATCTTATTGCGGTAATCTGGGTCTGTACATAAACTGTGAAGGACATCATGACCCGGAAATAAATTCGCACGACACCTGGAAACCATATGAAACAAAAGTCGCTGATCTGGAAGAAAATCAAAAACTAAAAGTCGGTCAGCCAAACCATGGTTATTTTTATGCACCCTTCGTCTCAGCTGTCAAAAATAAATAAACAGAAAAACAAACAAATAAATAAATAAATAAAACTTACTGCAAAGCCAAAAGGGCTACCGAAACCAGTCTAGCTCAGTGATCCTCAGTTCTGTTCCGGACGCCCCCCTGCCAGGATGTTTTCATTCCAACCCTACCTTAATCAAGCTCAGATGATCCATAATAAGCTAATAATGAGTGTGGCAGTGTGGACTGGAATGAAGACAGTCTGGCAGGGGTAGGACGCCAGAAACAGGAGGCTCCTTCGCAGTAAAAAAAGTGAGAACAGACTACTGAAGAGCTTTTGAATTTCGCTAAATGTAGTTAAATATCTCAGACGTCCTCTAGAGGAAAAAAATGAGTATTGCAGGTACAGCTTGACATTTCTTACAAGTTTCTTACCAGTACTTAATTACCATTTAAACCCATACTTAAAGTAGAGGTGTTCTAGTGATACACTAATCTCTCATAGGCGATTTAGATTAATTTGAGCAAGAAAAAGGACAAATACACAGGTAGAGCAAATGTAAGATTCAAAATGTTTGCCATCAAACGTTTCTGCGATTTAAAGGTATGATTCTGGTTTACTTTTTTTGTCAATTATTTGACTTAATGTAGCCTACCAAAATTAATGAGTATTCATGTATATAAAATAATTATGACATCACTACACCCTAATCTGATACTTAAATAATGATAATGTGGTCCTGAGAAGAAATATGAAGCTACAGGATTACAAAGGCTCTTCTCGGGAGCAGAGTTAGACTTACTCAATGGAAAACTATTGCACCAATCAGTGCACTTAATCACTATGCCATCATTCAGCTTCAGTAGCCTTCATACATGACTGCATCGTTAAGCAAGAATAATAAATAGTACATAATTTATAAAACATTTTACAAGCGACGCTACCCAGAAACTGACTGAATCCCGAATATCAGATTGTATTGATTCTGCACGTAGGAGTCACTTGCCACACTTAACCAAACTATAGCTACCATAAAGAGAGAACAAACGCTAATGTCATCCCAGAAACATGGGCAGGTAAGACTTGTAGGAACTGTACATATGTACATACACATGTGTGCTCTCTCACACACAATGCAACTAAGCTCAATGAGAGAAACAGGGACAGGTATTTAAATACATACACAATAGGGATCAACACAGAGATAGGTGTGGATATTTAACAAGCACTGAGAACTCAGATTCAAACACCAGGAGAGACTAAAATAACAAAGGTAACTAACCATTACAAACAAACAAGGAACAAAATAAAGGAACCATAACAAAAACACCAACTAATATAGGTCCATGAGAACAATAAACATTAAATTTTAATCAGCCTCAAACCCGTGACAATGACAATAAAGGGGAGTGTGAATGACAGCCCTCCACACAGCCCATTAAGCCACACAGCAGTCTAGGGAACACAAACCACACCAGGAGCCAAGGGCACGATGGCGATCAGTGACATCTGCTGGCCAACAGGGGAAATGACATAGTGAAAAGGGGTCCGGGCAGGGTAGAGGCGGATCCTGACAGTTCTCTTCTTGGAAAAAAAATATTTCAGCTGTATACAAAGTTCGAAGTTACATTTCTCAGATCCACATGCCATGTATGGAAACACATGCTATTGTCCCAAAAATGAAAGCAGAAATAAACTCAGTTTGAAGGCTTAGACAAACATGTAAGGAAATTTAAACACACCCCATGCTCCTGCAAACTACACTAAAGCATAGCACCGTAGTAAAGCTGAAAAACGTGCAAAAATGCCACTCAGGAGGCCTGATAAGGACAGATTGAATGTATTAGAAAAATAAATTTTTATTGGTGACATAACAGAACATTCTCCAAAACACCCTCCTGAAAATGGCAGATGCAGACTTATATAGAGTAGTACAGTGTATTGGGTTTGTATACATTGTATATATGTATAGATGGATTGTGTGCAGGGGTGTCAGGGGGTCATGAATACCACAGCACCCCCATAATTAAATCAGGTACTCAATTGTGATGCCTTGTTTTCAGTTCTCCCAGGAAATTAGTTTAATAATTACTGATTCTATTTGGCCACAGAGGCGTCACACCTGGGTCATGGGTAAAGGGAGGCTGGATGATCAGCAGGACTCGGCCCTTGAGGATCGTGATTTGAACAGCCACACGGTTCCATTTGATCCAAGGTAAAACACCCATCCATCCATCCGTCATCTGTAACTCTTTGTTCTATTCCAGCCTATCCTGGAAGCTACAGGCACAAGGCAGATACTAACCCAGGATGGGGTGCCAACCCATTGCAAGGCAATTTGGTAACTCCAGGTCAGCTTAACATGTTTTTGGACTGTAAGGAGAACCCAGAGGATAATGTCACAGGGAGACCATGCGAAGTTCACACCCACGGAGTCAGGACAGAATCTCGAACTCAGGTCCCGCAGGTGTGAGGCTACAGCACAAACAACTACACTACTCCTCAGCTAATGCACCTCGTTTAAAACCTTTGTCTGATTTTGTAGTTTCGAGGGTTCAACCCAATATGACCAGTTTCCTGTAAAATAACATGCACAATTGGTGAGACCTGATCAATTATACATGAAGGTTAAATGGATTATTTTCCCCAGTAACATCAAAGAAGGTGTCTGTGAATGCTGTCTCTTTCAACACCAAGTGGCAACTTAATGATCAGATAATCCTGTTTCCCAAAATACCCCATTTATTTTGTTCAACACTAGTGTTGTTGCCAGAAGTCCTTATCAACTGAACTACTACCACTGTTGACATTTGTCTTTGGACTGAATTAGTGTCACAATTGAATTCCTCTGATGACACCAAAAAACTTTCAAAAAGACACCAGGCGAATGAGGTTTGTGCTCAGCAGATCGTGTTCTGTTGCTGGGATTTAAGACAGGTCTCCATCATGTTTGTGAGACTCATATGGAGAGTTGCTGGCTTTCAGCCTTGGTCATATGTTTCAGAAGTAAATGTGTTGATTTTGTGCTGAATCTCACATGCTCCATGGTTCTCCAGCAATTGAACAGCAATCAATCCGCACCTTTCATTGCATTTTTACTTGAGTTGCTAGTGCAAGTTCTTTGTTTCTGTTAACTGTGCTTATTTCAAATTCGTTATGGCAAAATCACTGTGGAAAGGGGAAGCTACAAATTGATAACAGTTCCAATACTTATTACATGAAATTCTCAGAAATATAGCTGTATCGTTCACTGACACAGTGATCACTGTTTACATTCCAGTAACTGAAATTAGAGTTCTGTTCCACTTCCTCAGAAATTCCCTTATCATACATCTGAAACTCTATGGTGAGACCATGAACCTTAATAAGAGAGAAGAGGAAAAAAGTCAAACAAACCAACCACAGGATGTGAAACTAAAAGAGAAAAAAAAATGTTAAACAATCTTGTTGAACATCCATCTTGAATGGCATTGAGTTTCCAATGAAGCCTCAGTTTTATTATAAATTCGTTTTGTTGAATCTCACAGAAGTGAAGATTCTTTCTACACAGACATAACAACGATTCTCTCTCTTTTGGGGGGGAAATCTCCGTGCGGTTTATTAGCTGAGGATACTGAAGCGTGGCGTTACATTTTCAGCTTGCATTGCACTCATTTGCATAGAGTGAGCAGCAAAAACGGAAGGCAGAAAACAGAACTCGGAAACATCTGTCATGTCAACCACTACGCATAAATTGCAAAGGGATCCTACCAGAGTTTCATTGCTATAGGTTCCTAATACGAGAAACAGAGAGGCAGCTCAAATGCTTTAAAGTCATTTCCTCAATGACTTCTTGGGTGTATCTTTTTGGCTAATAAACCGGTAGCTTTGATTATGGCACCACAGCGCATAGGCCTATACATACTTAGCAAACAATCAATGAAAACACATGATGTTTAGTGACACATGCAGCATAACGCTGCCTGTGCGTGCAGGAATAAATAATGACGGCCATAAGGTCTAAAGATTAATTTAACTCTGTGGGTACTAATAACAGTGGTAAGATAACAGATTAATATGTCCCTTTGTCCATAGCACTGCGTCTGCAACTGAGACGGGAACAAATGGACCCAAGTCAATTTGGGTGTCTCTCGATATTTATAGGGGAGAGACAAGACATAAAATACAATACTATAAGATACACACAGTACTCTACAGCAAATTATAATGTAAATATAAATGTACATTATAGAAGGAAGACAGAGACTGCTTATTGTAGCCGTCCATAACATACAGGCCTGCATTACTGTATGCATACTGTAGGCCATTACAAGGTTAGATATGGACAGTGGGTCATTATCCAGCTGGGACCGCAACCTAGTGAATGCCAAATGAAGCTTCAGGAACCGTTTTCTGTACTTTCTGACCCCACTAGATGGTTTTCTAGCACCATCTAGTGGAGTAAAAAAAAAAAAAAAAACAGCAAATGGTTCATGAAGCCTCACTTTGTCCATCGCTATCATGAATCTGAATATTGCATGTGCAACATCGAACATATATTGCCAGCAGTACTCCTTCCTGAATGGCAATATGTTTGGCAAAACGTATAAACAACCAGGGGCCTGTTTGTGAAGATTCTCAGTCATCCAGGTGAAGTTTTCTAAAAGTTGAGTCATGGCAACTGGACTTCTTTCTTTAAGGTAGATACGTTTCATTCTGCATCCACAGAACTTTGTCAATCTGAGGGAAGTTGGTTTGTGCCCACAATTTATCCTCCAGGTTGGTTTCACCTCACTCCTGCCTTGAATAGGCTCGTACAGTGAAACATAAGCAGGGGAGGGGTGGGTAGATGTGACAGCCCCACTCCTGGCAGCTGCTCCTGCCCCCATTAAGTGGGTCGTTAAGTGTAGCCAACCTGGTGTACGTGTGAATTGGGCCTGATCTTCCTGGGAATGGATGAAGAGGCAGCATTATAGGTAGAAGATAAGTTATGTCTGAGGCCTCCACCTCTGTTTGATCAGCACATGCAAAGCTTCCCTCACTCGCCTCTCAAACCTCCTGTCTTCTCTGTCCAATATTTGAACATTTTAGTCCAAAAAAAAGAGTGTCCTTTGTCCTTCAGATGAAGGTACACCGCTGATTCTGGCCCTGAGGTGTTGCTCCTTCTGTTCAACCAGGGGCCTGTTTCCCAAAATATGCATCAAAAAAGGATGTTTTACTGATTTGTCTTGGGAACTTAAATTTGGATATTTGCAGTAAAAAAAAAACAAATTGGTGAAATTAAATCAGACTTTGTGGTTACCTTAACCAAAGGAAGCAGGAGGCATATTTGTGGTATGAGCCAATTTATATCCTAAAACATCTTTCATTCCACATAAACACAGCAGTCAATCTATACCCATCTTTCAATAGACACCTAATTCATACTTACTTGAATGACATCTGAATACCACACGAATACAATCGCTTACGAAATGTTTTGCGTAACGCTGTCATAATAATAGATAGCAGTTTCATTTTTACATTTACGACTCTACCGAAAGGCACTGAAGAGTTCTCATGCAAAATTTCAGCAAACTATTTTTTTGACGATCACATTCACCCTCTGCAATAGAGAATCGGTATACACACACCTCCCCAAGTACCTGCTTCTCACTGCTCACTCTTGGGGTGTGTGTGTGTTTTTTTTTTTTTTTAAATATCTGTGACAGGGAAGATTAAGGACTGGTAATTTAAATGGACTTCCTACAGAAAGTAATTGCACCAGAGCGATGTAGTTCAGAATACACAACACTTAAGATAGACAAGGTCCATCCTTCGGCAATTGTCAGCCAGTTGGCTTTGCGAGTTTACTAGTCCATCACAGTTAACTGTCATTTGGAAAACAGGTAACATGTTTCCACATCAAGCAGATATGAATAAATGATTGTTTTGATAAACTCTGGAAAGAAAATGAGGTGTGGACACCATCTATTCAAAATGCAACTCACAGACCGTTTGTTTTATTTATAATGCAGTACATCACATGACATCAAAATATCACGCACAACATTTAAGAACGAGTTTGATGGAAATCAATCACGACAAATGCACATACCAAACCTGTTAGAATTTTCGTTTTCGTTATTGATAAATCTCATATAGACGTATCCGAAACATAAAGGCTTCATACAGTGCAACACAGTCATTGTGTTTAAGACAGAAAACCAAAGAGCAGCTTTGGCAGAGCTGGGCTGTCCTACTTATGGGCGAAAAAGGCAGACCGAGATGGAGGTCCCATCAGCATGTTTGCCTGGTTCTTATGCGAGATGTGGATCTAGAGGGATCATTAACAATAGCAGGGACGTTAATGAGAAGTACATTTGTAAAGTGTATTTTTTGACACGACAATGTAAATTAATTTCAGAAATAATTATTTAATTAAGTTAAATAACGGTGTCACATAGTGTTTGTGTCAGATGTGCACACACACTGTGCCGTGTCACCCCTGGCGGCGTGTCAGTGCTCCGGTCTCACACTTACTGTGCAGGGGGGCTGCAGCCAGGGCTCACCATCAATCTGCATGGGCAACCGCTTCTTTGTCCTGAGAAGGAGGAAGCCGTTGGGAGAGTGATAAGGGGGCGGGCAAAATGACAGGGCTGAAAAAATTTGCCAGTTCAGATCCACTTTTAAGACAACATACAAGTCCTGCTCTTTGGGGGGGTACTGATCACCTTCCCAGCCTGTACCTTATTGTGATCTGTGATGTTTTGGCCAGTCTGTGCCCAGCACTCTTCAGCCCAGTGTAGATCTGGCCCATTTCTATTACCCCCTCTAGCCCAACCACCTCTAGCCTCTTGTCACTGAGATCTTGGGGGGGGGGGGGGCACAAAAAAAAAAAAAGGGAAAAAGATGACAGGGATCAAAATAAGTGTACAAAGGTAACTATGTAGAGACGGTTGCTATATAATATTAAACTTAATTGGATTGGAATATAAATGAGAAATTTAGAGGAATGCTATTTATACTTTATAGCATTTTTTCCCCTCAACCTGGACCATGGCAACTCGCACACAGTCCACATTTTTGCTCCCTACCGAAGGTGAACTGTCTGGCAAGGAGCTGAGGGGGAGCAAAACCATGGACTGTCTGGTGGCCCTCGGGCCCCAGGTTGGGAAACACTGTTTTATAGTATGAACTTTTATAGCATATGTAAGCACCAGTAATAGGGGGATATCATTCTACCTTGGGAGCTGAATTTCAGGTCGTTGTGGTCAAGGACGACTTCTTGTGGTTTATGGTCTGCGGAGTCTCTGTCTGACTTCTTGGGCTCTCCCCACAAGTTGGAGCCCCCGTGAATGCTGGGAATGTTGACGACAGCTATCCCTTCCAAGGACCGGCTGCTCAGGTCAAGTGGGGTACCACAGCACTTCAAAAGGCATAAAGAAACAGATGAACCAGCGTAAACGACACTGATTAAGTCGAATGAATAATCGAGATTAAGATTTGTTTTATGTGAGCTGTTGTTCCAAAGTAAGTATACATATGACTTCCAGTCTCTGCGATGTGGACTACATGCGGTACCACACAATCAGGCTCAGCACCTCGACTGTAAGACACTCCTCCAGCTTCTTGCAGGAAGCGGAGATGGTCTCAGAGGTGGCAAACTCAAAATACCGTAGCTTGTTCTTCATCCTAAAGACAAAGGGGTCAGTATGTTTAAAGAAAAACTCAACTACAATTGTCAACTTGCTGACAAGACATTAATTATTCTTAATAAGTAAACATTTTAAATCTGACATTTGGCATTTAAGGTAGCACTAATCTAAATTGTTGAGCAATATGCACTCCAACTAGACTATGAAGTATTGCTCCCCCTGGTGGCTGCAGCCTAGTAGAACAGCCAGTGATTTGTGTTGCCTGGGTTAAATTTCGTATTACGTTAGAAGATTGAACACAATTTTATTTGCAGGAATATTTCAGATTCAGTTGGTAAAAATAACCCATGGGGGTTCATTTGCAAAAACCATCATTTACTTTGTATAAAGATTCGTATTGAGCAAATAATATATAAATAGTGTAATTCTGGACTGGGATTAAAAATTGGTTCTAGACTTCAGTAAATTTTGGCCTCACAGTAGATTTTGCCCATCAGCCCTCCGGGAAAATGCCCAGTATATCTGATGACCTTTCCAGCCCTGGCAATATGCCCAATCTGTAGCTTGTAGTTCAGGAAGAGACTCTTCTCCTGCCTGGTACTTAGCTGCAAGCTCACCTGCTGTTAAACTTCTGTGGGTGTTTCTCTCTCATCACATGGAAACGATGAGCGATAGACGCATCCTGTTAATAGCGGGCAAGAAAAAGTAATAGCCTTAGATGGACAATGCGTAAATGGATACACCGAAGGACATTTTTCTCATTTGTGTCCAACTCACCACTCCAATGGAGAAGTAGTTGTTGATAATCTCGTTAGGCACCTGGTCCCCTTCTTCTTCGCTGCCCTCTGGAATCACCTGTATGCTCCAGCGATCCATGAGAATGCAGGAGCTCACCTCAATCTCCTTCAAAATAAGCGACAGATCCATCCCGTCGTAGCCTATAAGAAGAGGAAGGCCATGACGCAGGGAATGGTCACGTCACTGCTGACATGCTGCCTGCAGTAACCTTCTGGAAGCAGGGAATATTGATCCTCACCTCCACCCCAACGAAGGCAGCGTGCCAAGTCATTCCCTGTACCCAGGGGCAGCACAGCCACAGGAGGACATACTGGGAGGTTAGCTTTGTCTGGAAAGAGGCACAGGCTAACTTTTAAAGTTAGTTCCCTAGAATGTTACTTATTCACTTATTTATTCATGCATGTCCGCTTCAATGTTTATCTTCAGTCATTAATCCTATTTAGAATGTTAGATTTTTGAATCTGTGATGGAGAGGTTGAGGTGACTGTTTATTCCAAATATCCACCAAGAACGTAAGCCTTAAGTTTAGGCATTCCAGCTATATAGGGTGATTAATAATGATGGACAAACTGACACTTCGTGAACCACTTGCTGCATTTTTTGACCCCACTAGATGGTGCTCTTGGTTTGCTTTGTGCCCATTTTGAACAAGGAGCACCATCAAGCAGGGTCAAAATAATACAGCAAACGGTTCATGCAGTGTTATTTTGTCCATCACTAGTGATTAGACAAAGGAATTCTCACCTATAGCATCTAGAACCCAGCCAACGGTGCCATCCCCCCCGCACACCAGGATCCTGTAGTCCTTTAGGTCCTTGAAAAAATTAAGCCTGACAAGCAGAAGAATCCAATTATTTAAAATATCCTAAATGTGTTTTTTAATATAGTGCTTTATATATAGTAACACTAGTATCATATCAGGCTAGCAGACCATAGGTGAACCACACAGTGTTTGATTAGTTACTGCCCACCCTGCATGACAGTGTACAGATTAGAGACTGGTCTTACCCTGGTCCCGCCCCTCCACTGCAGAGGTTGAACACCTGTCGTGGGTTCAGCAGGTGCTGGAATTTACGCAGAACCCTAGAACATGAGCCAGATGGAGGTCAAGATCAGGTTTTCAAACCATGTAGGTTGTTTAGCAGAGGATGAGCAGACTGCCTCTCACCTCTTACCCTGTTTACCTCCACTTCTGGGGTTTACAAACACCAGTAGAGGGTGTGTGCCTGGAACAGGCATGATCTGCGCAGAAGGGGAGACTGACTTTAAAATTTAGGAAGCATAGGAGGAAATTCAACAGCGGTGAGAATGTATAGGACTGGTATAGCAAGGCTGGCTCCGCATAAGCATCACACTCACGTATCCACTCTGCGTATGCGTACACGACTCTGCGTATGCGTACACGACTCTGCGTATGCGTACACGACTCTGCGTATGCGTACACGGTAACGTCCATAGTTCTCTGGTCAAGCTGCATACTTTGCACATGCACACAATGTGTTCTATTTATTTTTCAATTAATTATAATATAAATGATAATTCTGATATTCATGTACTACAGCTGTGATGTTTATGTCCATTTCTCTATGCTCTAATTCAGAGATCCAGCTCACAGGGATGCCAACTCTGGCCAGCTGGCCAAGTCTGCACACACATTTACATGTATGTAATAGTTTTAACACCATGTAAATAGTCCGCAGGGTTTGCAAACTACCCCAATGCTCGTCAAAAGCATCCATGTTTGTTCTTAAAGTGGACGCTAGCAAATCGATCATGCGTAGTGTGACCAGAGCTGCGCATACGCCGCTGCAAGGATACAAATTTGGAGTGCAGCAGGCGTTCATGCGCGGAGGTGCACAATGACGTCAAACACATAAACATCTGAGCGGATACGTCTGCTAGTATGCGTGTGGAGAAGTATGAACCAGCCTTTACTTGCGATTGGCAGGAACATACCTGCAGCACCTGGCCGTCAGCCGTGCTGTTCTGCATATCAGTCATTTTTGAATTTTCCTGCAACACAGATGTACAACAGAAAATCATCACTTACTAGTGTCAGAAACCCAGCACTGACCAATTACAGAAAGGCACTTCTGCAATTTTTTCCAGTGGTTTGAGGCACATGTCATGGTCTGTGTCATCGGTCTTTAACTGTATTTGAATAGCAGATATATTTTCAGTAAATATGAAACAGTGTTACTGGAGCCTGCCACCGTTTTATGCATTATGCTGCCTGGAATAGGCCGAAAACCTCTGCTGCGTCCATAGTAATACAACTTTATTCCCAGAACTTATTTCTATAATGTAACAAAGTAACGCAGCCACAGAGGCCAAATCCCACTATGCCATGGTACCTTGATCACTGAGTATATGGCCCAGTGAGGCAGGATATGATCCCTCAATGGCCCACAACTGCACTCAGAGGGCCCTTTAGATGCACACTCATCGTGACGCTAGGAAACAACAACAACAACATTAAACAGTTTGTTCACTTTCTCAGGGACCTTCAGGAACTTGTTCAAAAACTGTCATACAATTAGTGGGTCTGAGAAGAAGTACAGGCTGATAGACAGGGAATGCTTTGGATGAATGTTTGTTTCCATTTACTGATTGGTCTCCCAGTGACTTAGCATTGTAGGACAATGTGGCCCTGGAGATCAGAAAAACCCGGATGGTCCTCACCATGACGCGGCACCACACGCAGTGCTTTCCGCTCAGGCTCTTTATCTTGTTCTGGCACTTCTCACACCGACCGGACGCGTCGTTCCCACTGGCCCAGGAATGCACTGGTACCTGAATCGCCAGAAAATATCAGGCACCTAACCCAGGATGACACAAAGGCCTCCCACCGCTTCAAGGCCGGATTGGCCATGTACCCGTTCCCAAACACAAAGTCCCATTAAGAATGTTTTAACAGTCCTTGGAGACCTCTAGACAGTCCATATTTTTGTTCCCTCCCAGCTCTTGGCACACCTGAAGCAAACAATCAAGGACACCAAATACCTAGTACAGATGTGTTGGGACATGGGACAATGAACCGCCTGGGGGTCCCTGAGGACTGTATTGAGAAACTTTAGCCTTGTTTTGATTACATTTTAACTAATACAAAAACAACAAACTGCAGTTTAACTAGCAGAGCAAAAAATCTTAAGAGAAGTAAAGCTGAGTAAAAGAGTGTTAATGCATTTAGGATAATGACTATACTCACAAATGTAAAAACCTATTCAACCAGTCATTCTTTTAAAAAACAAAACAAAAAACTTATTATGGTTATTTATTTCCCAGATCAGTGATTCTCAAACTCAGCAATATATGTTCTCCAAACTTCATAATCATTATGAAAGTGGTCAAACTCTGAAACATGATATTGACTGTCTGATAACCATTCCTGCAGGCAAGGGACAGCCCTGTAGCAAACCCCAGAGCTCACCCCAATGTCCTGCTTGGATTTGACATAGGTGTTGAGGCAGGGGGCAGGGTTTTTGTTGGCACAGCGGCTGTGGACAATGTACTTGCAATCTAACAGAAAAGAAAAAGAACAAAAAGAAGCACTTTTGTGCTTCTAGACACGACACGGATGTGACGTTCTAAACACACCATGCATGACATGCATGTATGCATCTGCTGTGAGATTTTGTCGAAAATAAGGTGACAGACTCATGCAGATTTTCTCTCCTTGCTGCACTCACAGATGCAGCATAGCCCTTGGCGGTACAACCCCAGCAGCATGCTCTGGCAGACGTTGCAGTAGACGGGCCTCTTAAAATTCTTCATCCTCCACAAATGTTGCCCGTCTCTCTGGGCCACCTAAAGATCGGGGAGGCAAACAGGTGCCGATTATGTCATTGAGAAAATAAATTCAAATAAAGAGAAAAACCTATTAAAACCTCCAAATATACCATGCGGGGAAAAATAAGAGATTGCGAATAATATATTGCCAAGCTCTCTGAGGTTTCTAACGTGCGAGTAAGGCTGGGTGCAGGCAGGAAAAGAAGAGGATGATCCACTGGCAACTCCAGGAACACAACATGGGTTTAACAACAGAAAAGGTTTTCGTCGCCCAGTGTGTACTGAATAAATCCACAGAAAATAATTTCAAACAATTTCGGCAGATTATGTATGATGATGGCCGATTGTGATTTATGATTTGAGAAAGTATTATCGATCAGACTGGTGAGTCTCGCGCTACACAGGGATTACAGTGTAGTGATAGTACTGTGCAAAGTCGTGTACTAGTATACTGGTGTCTGATTCATGTACCTGGGCAAGACTTCCCAAGCCCCTGTGCCGTGAGTACAGAAGTTTTCACTATGTTTTTTAACAAAGTGCATTCTAGACTTGGAACGGTCTTCCATTCGCGTGTCGTCAGTGGATTGTAGATTATTCGCGTGTCGTCAGTGGATTGTAGATTATTTGCGAGAACCGATCGAGGTGACAGTCATGACGGTTGATATGTCGTGTGTGGACTGTGTACATTTCGTATACATGTATATTCAACATTTTGTGGATTGCCGTGATTCACGTGGTGCTTTCTCTTGGTTGTAAGAAGAAATAATGTGTGTCGTCTGTCTGCCAATGTCATGTATATTTTTCAATCCTGGTTTTCAATAGAAAATTATTTTTCTGATTTTGATGGATTTAGTCAGATTATAATTGCTGTCTGCTTCTGCTTCGTTTGAATGTATGGTCATGAGGTGATCCGAAACGACGATCTGATTGGTCCTTTGGTCAATGACGTCACCCAGCAGAGGTTTCCCAGGCCATATGTGGGTGACCACAGAAGGAGCTGATGGGGTTCCACTGGGAGACCACCTTTGAACTGTAATTGTCCACCCCTGCTCCACAACAGAACAGAGCAGGATCAGGACTTATATACAGAGGCCAACAAGAATAATGCAGGATAAGTAGGAACAATTAACAAGGGCTGGCAAATGGGCAACAGGTGAAACAACTAATTAAATCCAGGAACTCAGAAACTAACAGAGAAACTAAGAAACAGGATCTAACACTAGGGGATTAACAAAGACAGATAAAACACAACCATGAAGAGAAACCCAAAAATGAATACAAGTCACAAAACACCAGACCCAGAAAAACTGATACAAATGTAACACTAGAGAACAAAAATCAGCAAAATACAAAAAACAGAGGAAGAAGGATTATTACACATGACTGAAGGGTTAGTGACCACATGCTCAGCTCACTGAGCCATGCGGCAGTCCAAGGAATAAGGGAAACACACTAAGAACTTTGACAACGAGGAGGAACAGGATGGCCAGTGACATCTGCTGGCCAAATGGGGAGGAGACATGACAGACTGGGACACACCGGTGCTAACCCTGACACATGGCAAAAATAAAAAAATAACATTGTGATTTTAATTGTACATCAGATTTATTTTTAATGAACTGCCTATTTTAAAACAATTTAAAACTCATAAATAAACACAAATTTCTGCTTGTCGGCCCCCTTGCCCACTTTGATTGAATGGGGAAAAACTGACTGGACTGGAAAAGATCCTGTGCCCCCCCTCCTTTAATGAGTCCTACCTTAAGTCCAAGGAGCACCAACAGGGGTGTGTTGTTCATTCCGCCCTGCACCCACTCCTGGAGGGATACAGTGCCGTTGCTATCCACATCGAATGCCGCCAACATGTCCTCTAGCACCTGACCAGAGACAGCGGGGTCAAAGGACCTGAAATCTCACCAAAGGACTCCCTTGTCTCACATTCCAGCCGGTTACCCCAACTAAATTGGTCACTTATTATTCAATCTAATTTAAAATGTATGTAATTGCCACTGAACATGTAAAATACAGTATCGATTAAATGAAAGTGCACCAATCATTCCCACCTGTGTATAAGCTAACAACGGTAGATCACAAAAAAAAAGCATAGCTATGAGGAATATCAAATGTCTACAGTAAACGAACAGCATTTATTAACTAATTAAAAAGATAAGTGGATTAAGGGTCCATATTACATATCTTCCTATATGAGCTTAGTTTGAAATCCTTGTTTTTGCGTAGGACGGGGTCTTACCCATGGACAGAGCACCCCTCAAAAAATGCAAATGGAAGAACCACCTAAGACTAACAAATCAATATTATAGCCCACGTGGTTTTTAACAGATCTGCCCGACACAATCAAGTGACCAGCAGACGACCTCATTACAGATTTGATGCGTACAGCCTTGATACTCATTGACTTTGAGTCAGGACTTAGCTCTTCAGTTTGGTTCTCCTGCTCCTAGGTCACATTTCAAGTTATACTGTGAACTCCCTTACCGGTCTGAGCTCAGACACATCCCAGCCCAGGTATTCCGCAGCTTTCATCATCTGCGTGATGATCCGATCCACCTCCTAAAGCAAGGATTTCAGAAGTTCCAAATAGTCAAAACCTTAACTGAGCAGTTTTGTGAGATCATTTACAGGAGCAACGAGGCTTTGAAGCTCATGCTGGATGGGACTGACCATGCATTGTCCTTCATTGCTCAGTATAACCAATCCACAATCAATAAAGAAACTAATGAAAAGCGTGTTAAACCCATTAGTGATTCATTGGGAACAACAATAGATTTAAAAAATTTTTTTCCCCTCAAACTCACATCGACTATCAGGGACGGATTACGGACCGGGCCAGCGGGGCCGCTGCCCAGGGCCCCTTGGGGTGCAGGGGGCCCATGGGGCCCCTAGCCCAAAACAATTTCCAACGCTTATCAACAATGTATTTTCGTTTGTCTATTTTAGAGGGCCTACATTCTTTGATCCTCTGCCTACAAGGGCC
>JAODKE010000095.1:2241195-2271955 GCA_026779605.1 Mormyrus hasselquistii
GATAAGACCAGACAAACTGGTTGGGAGGAGGGGGCGCGGAGGGGGGCTGGGTTGGGGGGCCCACAGACTACTGTAGCCTAGGGGCCTCTGTACACCTTAATCCGCCCCTGATCATACGTATCAAACATAAAAGTATCAAATAAAAATAACTGACCCTAAGTACAACAGAGAGCAAAAGCCAATGACCCGATTGTTCTTGCAAGATCCTTGCACCGAAAGTACACAGACTGCATGCTAATTTCACAAAAGCTTGATATGTCAAGGAACCCATGCAATCTTGCAGGAAGGATGGTTCTCAACATGACTACACTACTGATGGTTTGAAAGAAAAATGTATCCTTTGCTGTGTATTGGGTCATACGCTAATCTGTTGGCCCCCTTCTCCGTATTTTTCCATCGATACTTTGTGTACCCAGGCAATAATGTTCTAGGAATATTTTGAAAACACAACAGAAGTTACAAGAACAGAAAATACTATAGTAATCCATTCATCTATCCATCCATCTTTCCAATACTGGAGTGCAGAGAAAAAAACAAGCATGAATTGAATCAGTCATAAAGTCTTTCCCCATTTCACTTTGTTATTTTCTGCCTTGCGATACAGGCTGTATCCCAGTCTTGCACCTTATGCAACCTGGGATTGGCTCCACGTAGCACTATATCCCAGACCAGAGTAAGCAGTTGAAGAATGGATGAACGGCTGGACGGATGGATAGACTGAACAGTTTTTGGCAGGCCTCCGACTGGGGGCACCACAACAGAGCAAGCTGCCACTTACGAAATGAGGGGGTCTTAAGCAGACTGCCTTTTGGAGCCAAGCAGGAAAGACAGAACTGAGTAGTTTTACATTGGCATGTAACGGCGTTATAGTAAAAAGGAGAACATTAATGGCGTTTCATTCTTTTTAACGGAAGCTGATGCAGTTCCCATAGCATGGAACAAGTTATAGCAGATGTGAGACATGCGGGAAAGTCCTGGATCTGTTGCAACCTGTGGCAGGTGTGGAGGGGAATAGCACAGCATTCCATTATTACTGCACTTTCAGCTAGAAGGCACCAAATCCTACAGACAAAGACTGAACATTATAAAACGAAAAAGCAAAACCTGTAAAACGACTTTTTTTTCTGTTTTGATTTTTGCATGGAAAAATGTAATCAATGGATAGACAGGCTGCTATTGTCTAAATTGTCAGTTCATCATTCTTACACCTAGGTTGCTGAGGGGTTAAAGATTTTAAGGAATAAATATATATTTAGGATCAGGTATCCTAAACCTACAGGTCAAGGTGTTCGCAACAAAAGGAAGTATTTAATACTATCTTCTGTTTCTGTGTCCTTGCACACCTATACAGACTTGGAGGTTAGTTTAATTTCTTACCAAATTTAACAAGAAGCCACACCTCCTACCTGTTGATAATACTGTTTGGGTCCGGCAGGGGACTAACGTTTTACAACAGCTGTAATAAACGCTGAAAAGCCGGTCATATAACTGTGAGGCTAAGAAAACAACCGGCCAAACAGGTACGCAGGGAAAAAGAAACGCAAATCCTCTTACATACCTCCACAGAGTTCATCTTTCTCTGTTTATCACGGTTTGGCAAGGGTCAAGACTAAGCACAGAGGAAATTGGTAACGTTGATTTAAACCTAGAAAAACCGACACATGAAAATAATACACAGCTTAGGAGAAGGTTTTCTGTGCGATATTATCCGGCTGCTTTTGTTTCACCTTAAGAGTAAGACGCTATGAGTCATACTGGGTAACCCACACAAAGGAGAGTAGAAACTATCTGGCCAATGTCGACTGAAATAAAACTGACTGAGTTAGTATGTGAAAGGTTTAAAATGTCATGACAAACTAGCAAAAAGGGGTCGATCGTCTGCTGCCGTTCGTAGCCCTCTCTTATGGCAGATATATCGCAATAGTAATTAAAAAAAACCCTTTTGCAGATTTTCTGTGGTCGCCTGGATAATCTTGCCCGTTAACAGTGCTGGTAAAACTTATCCTAAAATTTATGCTCCTAACAACTAGGGCAGTTTGCAAAAGATTTGTTTCCCCTTCATCCAAAGTGCACTCCTGTACTGTTGCTACCGGTTTTTATTTTTTTAAAAAAAGGACATTAGTTTGCTTGGCACAAACGTCGAGAGCTTAGATTCCTGGCATTTAACAATGTAAACACTCTGGATAATATGCATTTTATGTCCTTTTCAGAAACCCACAAGCAACAGGGATATACAGCGAAGTGCTGGGAAGCAGTTCAGCCCACATGCACAACAAACCCAAGCGAGGTGCAGAAAGATCTTACCAAATGTTGACACGTATTCTTATATTTTACGTGCGAATCTGCGTTAATCAGATCGGCTTTACATAGTAGTTATTTTTAGCATGCAAACAGCATTGGGTTTATTTTTAAAAGTTCAGACGATAGCCTAACTCTAACAACAGCCCCCGACGTAAAACTAGTACAGAACGTTTAACAGGACGGATTTACCTTGTGTCGCCGGGTGTCAGATAGCGAGTGAACGTGAGATAAAAAGTCACGACGAAGACGGGTAAAGGCAGCAAGAGAGAAAAGGATCTGGGCGGGTTGGGTCGCGACAGCTTTGGCTTGATTTGCCGGATCCAGGAGGAAAGCAAGAGAACCGTGACCTAACACGCCCAAGTCTGCGTCTCCTGGGATTGTCCTTTGGTTCGATGCGCACTTCAAACCCGTCTACTTTTCTTGTCCTGTCAGCAATGGCGATTTTAAGCTTAACAAAGGCTGCATTTAGATACGGACATGGAGCTTGCTACGTTGCCAACATTCGGCTACACTACAAACCGAACCGACACATTTCGAAACTACGGATTTGTGCGTCCCGATCTAGCCGCTCCTCCCCGGGCTTACTGCGCTTTTTCTTGACATCAGTCGATTGACATATAATGACGCATCGAAATTTTACACTTGAGACACTCGAGTAAGGCGATTATCTTTATTTCACAATGTTTATCTATTTATGCTTTGCTACATACCCAATCTATCATTACTTCTACACGCAAATATGAACGTAATACTAACCGTCCTGCGAATATCCCATCGCAGTAATACTGTATAATATTTAATACGAAAGATAAAAATCAAACTCCAGATCGGTACGTCTATTGCCATTTTAATTAAATAATAATTAAAAAACAAACAAACACAAAGAAAGATACATGAGGAGATTTTGGTTGAAAGTGCTTTTCATTATTTATAATATCCATTATATTTACATACTTCAAAAATAAAATTTAGACAAATTTAGAATAAATCTTTCCTCACTTAAGTGCTTCTCCCGGAACAGAAGTTCAGCTGTGTAATACACAGGACTATTGCCACAGTTCAGACCTACACATGATCAGCCACGACACGGTTGCTTCATGCATTACATATATCCCATCTTGTGGAAGAAACAGAAGAGACTAACTTTCCAGTTCACAGAATTCAGTCGTTGTCAAAGAGTAACACTCTCTGCCGGGAGAGGAGGTAACCTCTGCATCATGTGGTCGACTGCAGCATTATTTACAACACTGAGCTAGGGGCTGCAGCCAACCGGTTCTCCCCGACATCTCTACAGATACATGCCTACTTTATACTGCACTGAACGAAACCTCTTGAAACACTGTACTCTAAAAGAAGGGCCAAAACCAACCGGTAAACCTAATGGCCATGCAGAACCAGAACACTGGAATAAGAACACCGCTTCTCAGCAGCACGTCCGTGTCCGGTTCTCAAACATCTTTATGAGATGATCATGGGTTACTATGCAAGCAGGATGTTGTCCTACTAACTCTGTACAAGCTGTACCATGTTGTACTAATCCTAATGTTGAACAAGTAACCACCAAAAAAAAAAAAAAAAAAAAAGAAGATAGAACCACATTAAAGAAAAAAAAAAAAAAACAAAGAAGCATAAACACAGAATGCAAGACAAGACTGATGTTCCTGGTGTGCATGTGATATTTTGTTTGCCCTAGAGTTAAGCTCACCATTAAGAAATCTTCATTTGAATTTCAACACAGAAAGTAAACCGTTTCACTACTGCCGTCACTGTTGTACACACTTTGGTAGCAGGAAATAAAAAGTACATGACAGAATATTACTAGTTATATACAGCACAGCAATACCCACAAAAGTAAACTTTCTTCCTAGAGATAAATTACACAGTGGAAATTATACACAAGACATTACACACTAAACAGGTAGTTGCCTTTGAGAGGGTAACAAAAGTCACACACAGTTCACAACAGTATTCAAAGGAAAAGGTTACGAAAAAATAATTTGTGAGAAAGACTATGATCGGTGAAGTGAGAAGCAGCACAATATGTCAGCGACCACGCTGGTTTTCAGACCTTTCAGTATTCATGACCGTGTGAACAAAAAGCCGTTGTAGTCCGTCTGGGAGCATATGAGCCACCAGTTCCGAGTGAAAGGACCCTTTTACGTGCCATATTGTGTCCAAAATCCCATAGAACTGAGTTGCACCAGTGTAATTTTACTAAATTGGCAGAAAAACTTGACAACTGATTGACACAGGGTGGTTCCATAGCTGTTGGAATTCCGGGTAGTACACACTTTGGGAACCAAGTACATCTTCAAGGCAGGGAATCCCAAAACAATCCAGATAACGGGAGAGAAAAATCGTAAGTCTTTATTGGTCCAGCTGACACTCACTCATCACAGCTTGACCGTCAGTTCAAAAGCACAGTGGTCTCCCAGCTAACACGTCACCTACACAGAAGCCTTTGCAGAGCTGGGATCGGGGCATCGGATGAGAAGACCGGCACACGTTCTTCCTCACCTGCAGCCTACAAACGGAACAGATGAGCGCTTCTGCATTAACATCCAATGAGGCGAGCTGATGTGGAAACGGCTAGGGGTCCTGAGCTTCGCGACGTTCAGAGGTAATAATGGCCAGCTAAAGTGGGAAATAATGTGGAACTGCTCATTCCAAGCTACTCGTGAAAATCGGTAGGTGTGACAGCATTAAAATTACGAAACATCATTTATTATATACTAAATCTAAATCATATTCTCTGTTTATATTATTTATAGTTATATAAATACCTTTTCAGCAGACATCTGCATGATTGGAAGCAACTGGGGGAAGGAATTAACCATCGGTTTTATTTTGCCTTTGGAAGCCTACGTCAGCAGAGCCCAAGGCAATATCAGGGTTAGCATACTTAAGTATGATTCCATCTCATTCAGTGACACCGTTCTACAGCTGCACATATCCTGACCGTTGGTAGTGTTTAAGGACCATGGATATACACATTTTCCGCCCTGGTCCATCTGCTTGACTGTCCACGTAAGGCAGGGAAAGCTACGTGGCTGGTGGCGTTCTGCTTCCCAGGAATGGTTATGCATTTTTAAAGAGCCCTCTCCTTCAATGGACATTTATGCAGCATATATAGGAATGGGGTAGGGTGGAGGTGGCAGGGTGGATGTGTAGGCAAAAATGAGGTTGAGAGGAGTCCAAACCGATGTGCCCTCCATGTAGGCGTCCACGCTACATCACCCCCAGGCTCACTGCTCCTCTCCTTCATTACAAGATCTCCTCCACCCCGTGGGCGAAGATCATGACCAGGCCCGGCTCCAGGATCATGTCCTCGCCCATGTGCTGGTTCTCGCAGGCCATCACCACCACCGCCTGCTTGCCGGGAATGCGCTTCGCCACATAGTTCTCGTAGTAGCGCCGGTTCATCTGCCGCGTCTCCAGCGTGGCCAGACCCTGCGGCCAGCTGCGCTCGTGGGCGTTCTCGATCAGGTCGTTGACGATGGACAGCGGGCAGCCGCTGTCGATCAGTGAGCGCTTGATCACCGCCTGCAGCACAGCGTCTGGCGTGGAGATCATCCCACCCCAGCGTGTTACACGGGCCGGCTGGAGGGAGTTCACCCACCTGGGATACAAGGTTAGAGCATAGAAAGCAGATGAGATGGGGAAGGGATACTTCACACGTTACCTAGATGCAGATAA
Source organism: Mormyrus hasselquistii (assembly GCA_026779605.1). Lineage (NCBI taxonomy): Eukaryota > Metazoa > Chordata > Actinopteri > Osteoglossiformes > Mormyridae > Mormyrus > Mormyrus hasselquistii. Next base: position 2,247,193 of record JAODKE010000095.1, read on the forward strand.
CCCACCATTATAAATACACATTCTTTAAGATGCTGTGCTAAGCTGGCAAAATGTCGCAACTCAGCAAACCATCACTAGCTTTGTAGCGTTGGAACTGCAGTAAAGGATATCAGAAATGTGCAAGGGTGGTGAACAAATTGCTTAATTGAACCCTTTATTGTCCCCGTGGGAAAATTCTTTTTACGCCTCCCTCAACTTGCTCTTCGTAGAGCAAGCCGTCTGCGAAGGGCAGCCACCTGTTGGGGCGTCCAGGGAACCGGGGGTTAAGGGCCTTGCTCAAGGACCCGCGGACATGCTGAGGCTGGGTTTCAACTTGCGACCTTGTGATTACAGGCACACAGGCTTAGCCCCCTGAGCCACATGCTGCCCTAACCAAGGCGAGGTCAGAGACTGAAACCATGTTGATGGCGGCAGGAAAGTGCTTGCTGTCAGTGTGCATAGGACAGGAAGTGCCCTTCTCTCTGAAGATGCCCGATGACTGTCTGAAAGTGCTTAAATAAAGATGTAAACTAAAGATGTAAACTAAAGATGTCACTAGAGCAGCACGCAAGACTGCAAGGTACTCACTCTACGATTTCGTTGTACTCTATGGTCTCTTCCAGGTTCTGTAGATTGGGGTTGGCACTGCGTATGGCTCGCATGTAAGCCTTCAGCAGCTGTATGTCCCGTTTCTGCCAGGAGGATAGTAAACAGAGCGATGCACAGAGATACGACCCAAACTAAAATCACACTATACACTATCCCCGTCACATTTAACACTTCCAGTGGACTGATGACATAACCAAACAGAATATTAACCACAGGGTATTATCCTTTAAGGTTAAGGTATTATTAAAAATCTAGATTTTGGTACCACATGTTCAGACATTAGCAGCATAATTTGTCAAGGGGTTACCGAGTCAAAGATTTACACGTCTCGGTGACCGTGGGGTGCCCCACCCCCTGCATTGAGCGATCAGCATCACTTAATCCAATTCACAGGTGTCTACACTGTACGCCTGTGATCCCTTCTGATGCCGACCAGCGGGTGCATTGATGTGTAAAGAACGTGGGCAAGCGGAGGCCATGATATCTGCCAACACTTGCCTTTCCCCATCTGTTCTCCAGACTGTCCAGTAGAAGGTGAAGTTTGCTTACCATGAACAGTAATGCTAAGCATTAACTTTACGGTCTATAAAATGTTAAATATCTCATGAAAGAAAATATCACAGGTAAGATCAACCACCAATGTTTGGTCTTTTTCTGCCATGTTCAGCAGACCTCCAGCCTTCTCATTTAGAGGTCCTTGGAAGAGCCTGGCGCCAGCTGGCACCCTAAGGCAGTGTTTCCCAACTCAGTCCACGGGGATCCCCGGACAGTCCATGTTTCTGCTTCCTCTCAGCTCCCAGCACACACCAGGTATTCTGCGTTCCCGATTGGCTGGGAGCTGAGAGGAAGCAGAAATGTGGACTGTCCGGGGATCCCCGAGGACTGGGAAGGGAAACACTGCCCTACGGGAATCTAAACAGGGTTCTGCAGACCCTCTGACAGACCATGGAGGCAGCTTGTAGAGCACCATGGACGCCCCCCGCTCCCCCGAACCTCAGACCTGCTCGGCGAGCTGGTGCTTGTGCTCGGCCGCCGTCTTCTCCAGCTCGGCGATCTTGGTCTGCTGCTGCTGCACCACACCACGCAGGTGCCTGATGCAGTTGTGGTTCGGCATCTCATCCTTGGGCATCTCGAGCCTGGGATGGGGGGAGGGGCAGAACCATAATTACCCTCTGACTCAGGACAGCCGGTCCTGTGATGTTACACAAGAGGAATCCCAGTGAGCACTAAGGGGTCTGTGTTTCAGAGGGAGTGAGCATGGTGTGTGTGTCTATTACACAGCAGTAGGGAAAACGAACTAAACAGCATCTCTAAGAATAAGGCCTAACCATCGTGAAAAGAAATTTCCAAAGTAGGGAAAAAAAATTAATGTGCGTGTCATTCTTAACCAAATTAACTTCCATGGAACAAGAAAGTCCAGAATATTAGATTCCACAGCATATCAAGCCTGCCTCATGTGATCAATAAGATAATCTTATAAAGACTGGATGGAACAAAATGCACCAGTTTTTTTTTTTTTTAAATTGTTCTGAAATTTGATATTTTGGACGAGTGTAATGCACATCTAATTTGTGGCAGATTTGCAGATGCGCCAGAATAACTTAGTCATTTCTTTTCATGTTCACAAGGTGACTGTGGTTATTGACTCAAATAATGAATTCATTCAGGCTCCCGGGAAACACCACGGGGAATTCCAAATTGTTACAAGGGTAACAAGGACGGGGTAACAAGGGTAACAGGGTTTTAAGTGAATTCTCGCTGCTGTTCCCTGCTTTTGTTTACAAACGTTCCTCTGACGTGCGAGTGCTCTCAGATAATGCTAGCATGCGTGACAAACGAGAGGGCCCTTTGAACTCGTGATGTATATCATGAGGGGGATGTTTAACACACACACACACAATCCAGGGAACACTCCAGTCCTGTGATGCCTGGAACAGGCTCTAGGTCTCACACTGTCACTCCAGATAAGCAATTGGAAGAGGGATACAATGATTAACAATTAGTACCTTAAACCAAAGTAGGGATTTATAAGGAGCATGGGATAGAAAGCCCTCAGACTTCTGCTGACATCACAGATGGGTAACCAGCTTTACCATTCTGTAAAAGGGGTGTCCCGGGAGAGGTGTGTGATGAGTGTGACCCCCCCCCCAGCAGAGCAGAGGGATGCTGGGCCACTCACCCGCAACCCTGTTCGCACATCACAGGCCTCTTGGGGTTGTGCTCGCAGTCCTTCAGGTGCGACTGTAGCTGGTCGAGGCGTAGCACAGCTGCGCAGCCGAAGGCGGCGTTGTCACAGGTTATCTGCAGCTTGGACAGCATGTTGCGCATGATGCGAGGCACGGGCCGCAGGTGAGCCAGTGTGACCACGGTGCGGTCCACAGGACAGATCTGCTGCTGCGAGAACCACTGGGTGATGCAGGCGTTGCAGAAGGCATGCTCGCAGTGAGGAGCCTGTAAAGGAAGAGGAAGCTCACAAAATTACAGCAAACAGTTTCTGTAACGGATCACATACACATTTTATTTCATAGTTAGCCTTTATTGGCCTGCAGATGTCTTTTGAAAAAAAAAGTCCATAAGCAGTCTTTACAATTAATTTTCAAATTATTATTTTTTCCATACAAAATAAGTATGTATATGGATCCAGTGGATCCATACCAATGTTCTGATGCCCAAGCCCCTCCCCTGTAAATTCTAGTCTGCATTTGACTAGCTGAAGAACTGCGTTTCAGGTTAACATCACATTAAAAACATTAAGTGCCAAATTATAAGAACATAACCCAGCAGAGACCTGCACTGTGATGATTCACAGCGTCACTGAGCCTGACGAGCTTGGGAAGTTGCCTGCAGCACGTCTGCTTAAAGGGAGACCCTCAGGGATTATAAATTAATCGAAAGCGCTACTAGTCTGAGAGATCTAGTACTCGGTGTAAACATGCACAGGTTTGCATGAACAATGTTACAGAAAATAATTTTAAAAACTATATTTAGACAACTCCTTCCCATTACTTCTACCAAGTTTTACGTTGCAGTCAGTCACATCGTTCCTCAGTTGAAAAAGTAACTAATGATATTTTGGTGACTAAATAGAAGATGCACAATACACAGTCATACAATAAAACAGCATCATAGCTACAGTCAAGGGCTAATTTTTACCTTTTAGGTTATGCCCCCCCCCAACTCCAAAAGCTGAGCAAGAGACGTCGGCTCTTGTATCACTGCCAACTCGATGCGCAAAGTAGCCGAACCCATCGGCTGGTAGAGGCACAGAGATCATGTCTAATAACGCCAGCATGTGCCTGCAGCAGCAGATGCATGGCTACCCAAACACACGGGCGTACGAGCAAAAGTTCTGGGATCTCACCATGTCCAAAAGCAGCATACAGCAGTGACAGACGTTTTAACAAAAATTGTGACATGTGCAGCGTGCAGACATGACACACACACACACACACACACACTCACCGGTTCAGGAGGGGCTTAACATAAGACACAGCATGGAGGACAACCGAGTCCCTGCAGCGAAGGGAAGTCCTGGCACTCCCATGACCTACACACCATGCAGATCTTTGTGCACAAAGATGACATTATGCGGGACGGACCAGCCGACATCACCGCATATCTTCACAGAGATGTAAACAGTGCACACGACACAGCGTCCTCTCCATTACAGCCTCCCTGAAAAAGCAGCTGCTTCCAGGGTATCTCCCCCCTACCCCCCTCTCCTCAGCCAGTTCCGCCTCCTGCTTCAGCACCCCACCCCCACCTTGCCTGAAATAGGCTCAGTTCCAGCTGCCCACTTTTGCACTATGCGGCTTCTTGCCAGCCAGTTACTACAGAATTTGAGTTCACAGTTGGATCGCACAGAGAAGGAAATCACGATGCCATTTTCAGAGTGTCAAATGGAGGAAAAAAAAATCTGTCATTAGCAAAGGCTGCAACATAGAATTTATGACTGTCCTTGGACACAAGAACACCAGAGGGATTCTGGGAGATGTAGTACGACATCAAAATTCCCACTTCCCAGGCTTTAAAATAGCCACATGAGATTATTAAATTCAGTTACAGTGAACTGTGTTACAGCGATCAAACTGCTTCCTACTACTAGTCATAATTTATCTAAATCTGATTTCCTCCCAGTTGAATCCTTCTCTGGAGGGTCCCAAAGAGACCCCATCAATGCAGACTGGCATTTTCATCAGCTGGAAGCAGTTTTTTCCCCCTCTCCCTCTGTCACTGTGTGCCAGTGCTTACAGCTTCTGCTCTGCTGGGTTAGGCCAGAAAGAGGATATCGTTCCTTGAGGGCGAATCTTTCACTCCCAGAATCCTTCAGGACACAATACCTATATTAACACCAGGAAATGAAGGTGCCAAGGGCTATACTCTCAGATCACTCCTAAACTAAAGCAAGGCACTACAACTACAACCAATCAAAAAACTGCAGCCCTCTTTCCTGATTGGGTTTAGTAGGACCTTCAAGGATCTGGCCCCCTGTTACACAAATGAAGTCACTGACACACAAACTGGAATAGCTTTCCCAAGTGAATTTTTCTGGATATCATGTGACAATAGAGCGATGATGTTTTAAACGGCCCTAAGCTCCAGAAAAAGCCAGCCATCATCTGACATGAAGCTCTTTATATCCAAAATGAAGTCTTTGCATTTTAACCGAGTCTATTCCTATTAAAACACTGCATTGACTGCTATTGGCTCACTGGATGACACTCACCTGTTGTATGGTATTCAGAAACTGATTTCTACTCTCATCTCCAGCACCCCGTGCCAGGGTTAATCCTTGCAGGCATTTTGACTCATCCATCACCCCAGACAGCTGACCGAGCACAGAGCATCTCGCTGTTCAAAAGGTCTGAAGCGCCCAGATATGCTCCTTGCACAGTTTTCCTTTCCCCTCCTTACTTTACCTACTCTGAGTCTTTGCCCTTCCCTCTGGTGTCTTCTGGATCGTCACCCAGATATGGTGCTTTCAGCTGTATGACACTAATCATTTGTGTCCACTGCCCCAAATCTACTTCTACTGATTTTGATGAATGTTACACAAAGTGCTTTTGAGGGACTCTTGAAAAGGGCATTAAATAAATTGACTGAACAGCAGAACAAGCATCAACAGAATAGAGGGGGGAAAAAAAGAAGAAAAAACTGCTGACCTGCACAGGTTCTTCTAAAACTCCACTACATATGGGACACAGCAGATCCTCATCCACTTCCCCCTGGAACCTGGTGACCTCGTAGCCCATGGCACATTACCGGAGCCACCCAGACCTACAGAGAGTGGTAGAAAATGAACATTATTAAATATACATCACTCGCAAGATTTCTTCCTATTCCACTTCATTAACAACGACAAATAGGATTGTTAAATATCAGTGCATGTAAACATATGGAGAAAACGTATCAGGGCTATTACTGTATTGGAGATCTTGTATATTCACTTTTTGGGGCCTTCGGTTCAAAATACTGACAATCTGATACTTTGCGGAGTCTAGTTTATCACTACAATTAAAGACAGAACGTCAATCGAAATTCTAGAAAGGGGCACTTTCGTAACAAATTAAATCCTTAAGAGTACCTTGTTCCTCTATATACACACGTGTGCATGTCTCAATGGAAAGCAAGATGTAATAGACAAGTGTACCAACACTTGTGCAAAAGGCAAAGGACACTTTCATCTCATCATTTCTATCAAATAGGAGGCGAAAAAAAGCATGTATGTCTTCATGTGAATTAGTCATGATGTACACAGAAGGCAAATCTGTAAGCATGTGCTCGAGTAATGCGCTGCCATCTATAGCTACCTTTAATAGAAAACAATAGTTATCCACATACTGTTATTATAGAGATAGGGCATTTAAAACATATTGGTAAATATCTACAGAAAAAAAGTACACAACCAGGTAAACCAAAACGAATGGATTTCCATACTAAATTAAAAATGACTTGTTTAGCTTTTGTGAAAGGGGTTTACATGCAGATGTAAATTACTTTGATCAAAACTACATATCTTGTCAATTTTAAATATTTGGCTTAATTGTGTAACAAACATGAAGGAACAGGACAACTCCTAAGCCTACACACAACGCACGTCTTTACCTTACTCACATGTGGTTTTCATCTCTTGGGCGGTGTGGGCCCCAATGTCTCTGCTGGGTCTTACGAACCAGAGTCCAGGTGGAATTGATACAAAGACAGAGACTGGTCACGACACGCGTGCGCCTAAATGACTGCATGACAAAAATCCATTGGGCTTGTATTAATAATAAAGAAGGATGGTACTGAGCACAAGACCAGATTTCCTTTCTGACATGAATTTATCGTAGCAAGACCATCTACTTGAAGATGAAACCAGCTTCACATTACACGATAAAAATACTAGCATGTACACAGCTAAAAGACCAAATACATTTACTAAACCAGTTCAAAATCAAGGAATGAAAAGCTCACAAAAGACGCGGGTTACAAATCCAAAGTGCTAACAAAAAAACCTAAGTAAATAAACTACAAAACTGCAGCGAGTAGAGGAATAGACGGAATGGAAACAGATTTAAAATATTTTGCCAAGATTGGGTCATATATTCTATGGTGAAAATGAACGGACCCGGCACATGTTCGCTAAATAATTAATTACATCGATGACGATAATATGGACATTTCTAATGTAGCATAATTATTGTGAACATCATCAGAAATAAAAGCACAGCTTCTGTCGTTAACGGCTGATAACAGACATCTCTCGTGTTATCACCTTTATCGCTAAACTAACAGCACAACGCGATAATGTCAACCATTTATCAACTAAAGCATTTTTCTACATCCCCCCCCCCCCCCAAGTAATACGCTGCCTTTAAACGCTCCGGTAGCGGAAGGCTCGTTTAAAGGTGGACGGCGCAAAGGTAGACGATGCTCAGGCTGCATGTCGCGGTCTGCTACACTCGTACCGGTCCCCAGAACAGAGTTACCTTTAATCAGCGGACAGCTTTCATACAATTTGGCTTTCATTTCTTTTTATTTATGCCGATTTAAAGCCCCGAGGCCCGGACTCACTTCGCCGGCTAAATGATATTTACCCGGCTAGCCAGCGTCTTCCGTGCCTCAAACCACCCTGAGACCCCTTCATTTTACGAAAACCAAAAAAGAATATAGTAGTAACATTCAAAGACATTCATAAACCCACAGTACCAATGGAATATCTAAAACTAACTTATTTTAAAGTACAAAAACAAATACCTGTTTTAAAATGTTGCGTTTTAAACACTAACAGCTGTCCGAACACGTTAGCCAAATGCCCAATTTAGCCATGTCCCCACCCCCCTCAGCCAGTCAGTGCGCCACGAGCCCACCTCCGTTGCTCAAATCCCGAGTCAAATACATGATTGACAGCTCACTGCACCTATCATTATAGACATTTTTTTTCATTTTTTACAGAGAACGTTTGAACCAATCAGATGTAAACGACTGTTCCGTACACAGAGGGGTGAGAGCCCCAGTTGAAGAGGGAAGGCCAGTCAGAGACAGATTTCTCATTGGTCAATTCGATACGGCGTCATCCACACTCTTCCAATCGCTGCTCAGTCACGCTTTTTATGTTCTTGCAGTATTCACTAGTTTCCCGCAGATTTCGTCATTGCAATTGCTTTCTTGGTCAATGGAGAGAAGTTATATTATTGATATGTATTTGTTTTACCGTCTTGTCATATTTGGATGAGATTTGAAAAACTATAGGCAGCACTACACATCTGACGTGTGTGGTATACGAACCTTCATGCATTATTAGTACATTTTCGACTAATATAACAATATCCATTACGAGAGACATACATGCATACACACTTTTTAACAGATAACGACAAATACACAATTATCAACACCATACAATGCATTCAGTAGATCCCAAATTCTGTCGGCATTAAACATCCATATATCTGAAATATTTTTTTCGTAACTTTGTGACACATGAGCAATTATTTTTAAGTCCCTAGTCACTCAAAGGATCACGGGAAGAATATGATTATGGCTTATCCCAGACAGCGCAGGGCACGAGGCAGGAGAGCACTGCAATAGATGAACGTCTATCGAAGGGTACACAAACTACGGAGTCATCTTTATTTATGTACATTTAATTAATTAATAGTTACCACTATTTCAACAGTATGCACCAGATAAACGTACATTTAATTCCTAATAAATGTAATGCTAACGATATTTCATTATGATCAACTGCAAACGGTAGTTAAACGCGCATTCATCGCGGTCCACACCCGCTTCGCACTGTGCAATTATCATCAGCAATGCTCGCGATTCGGCGGGTGCGCGCGAATCAGTGACGCCAGTATCGCGCGTCACCTCCTGCACCCCGCGGTCCCGCTCAGCTCGCTCCCGTCTCCAAATGTCATTGGATAGATGATGCGTAGCTCAGTGGTTCGGGAGGCGGGGCCGTTCTGCTCGTCTTTTGCGCGTCCTAGGGAGCACGGGGGAGTGCCCAGAAAAAAAACGCGACATTTCGCTCGGGAAATAGTGTCCCCTGGGTTTCAGCTGGTCGCTCCTATGGGTCTGAGCTCCCAACTGCACAGCGACGACCTGGACAACCGCGCTGCCTTAGAATTAGAGGAGCAGGAATAAACAAGGGTAGGTGGGTTTAAACAGCCTGCCAACTAGCTGGGTCCCGACCGTGCGTTTAGTTAACCAGCTTCCTTGACTGATAAGTGGCTTCGGGCTACTAGTCGCTGCTAAACCCAGCAGAAACGTAACAGCCTAGTCAGCATCGCTGCCAGACAAGCCGGGTAGGGTTTTCGAGAAGCATGAATTTTTAAAATTCCGCATCACTATATAATTTTAATGTTAACTTTTATTACCGGTATTACTATGAAGTTTGCATGCACTAGTTGGCTCCGTGGTGTTTTGCAAAATAACCTGTTGGGTGTTTGGAGTTACTTATTTTCACACAACGCTGGGTGCATGAATGATACGGACGGTTTAACTGCTGGACACGTTCCATTAATGCTGCCTTCTCTCAGAAGGTTTAGGTCTGGTGGCCGTGGGCACCTGAGCACCGATCAAGCCTGGGTTTAACACCAAGAAAGACCTGAAAGATGACGACAGAAACTCACGTAAAGGACATCAAACCAGGACTGAAGAACCTCAATGTCATCTTTATCGTTCTGGAGACAGGTGTTTGGTTATTTACTTTTCATAAATGTTGACATCCTAACTGCTAATCATTACTGTAAGATCTGAAAACATAAAAATATATGCAATCTGGTGTTCAACGGTTCTATGCGGTTTCATCTGTTCATTTGCAGTAAAATAATATTTAGCGTGAGCTGAACCTCGTACTTAGAAGTAGTTTACTCTCCAGGTACCATTGTTTGTGTTTTGAAGTTAAATGGTCTTGTTTAAGCCAGGCTCAGTAGGGTCAGTTGGTGTGCTAGAAGCATACACTCTTTATGGAATTAAGTCTAATAATCATAATTTTCTGATGCATTGGTGTCACAACTGGCTGTATCCTGTCATCATCTGTCTCGGAAAGGCCGCGTGACTAAGACGAAGGATGGACATGAGGTGCGCACCTGCAAGGTGGCAGACAAAACGGGAAGCATAAGCATCTCTGTGTGGGATGAGGTTGGGGGCCTGATCCAGACTGGCGACATCATCCGTCTCACAAAAGGGTCAGTCAGTCGCTGTCATGTGCTGCCATATTTTGGCCACAAAAATGACCTATTAATATTTTCTGTAAGTTTTGTATTTTAAAAAGACAGATGGTGGTAAAGTTGAAAGCCTCAATTGTGTGTGAATCTGCTGGAATGAAAAATGCTGGTAGACGCATAGTGTATTTAAATGGATGAACCAATGTTTTAAAAGGTTTAAAATAAAACATTTTTGAAAGGTGTTTTGTGGAAATTTGGTATTGCATTATTTATTAACAACCTTGTAATGGTGTAATCTTCTTTTGACCATTGTACTTGTCCTGTCAAGGGTCTTAGGCATTATTAAAATAATAATAATAAAAAAAAAATAAGGTAGACTAGGATTATGTATTAGATTGACATTTTTCGAACAGCTCCATTAACAGCAATGTACAACAATATTGCTTTACATTTATATATCTATGGCCAATTTTTCTTTCATTCATTTTCAGATATGCTTCTGTATTCAAAGGCTGTTTGACTCTCTATACTGGTAGAGGTGGGGAGCTCCAGAAGATTGGAGAGTAAGTCCTGCACTGACATTTCAGATTGCATGGTGCAGCTCCTATCCTGAGTCTACCATGTACTGATGCTATCTTAAACTGAATCTCATTGTTTGGTTTTCATTTCAGTGATGCTGCTTCCTTGCTGGTCACTTATTTTTCTTAACTGTTTAACCTGTAATTCGATGCTTAGAATTTACCATGTTTACGAACTTCTAGGCGAAAACATTTTTTGAAAAATCTATTAAAACACATTTTATCATGTAAGGGAATTTATTTCACTTGTGTGTGGTAACACTTTGAAGCATATTACTAAGCATTGTGGTTGCAGTATTGATGTCGGTATGATGTGACCCCGCCCACTGTTTACTCCTTATTCATAATGTGACACATAGGTTCTGCATGGTTTACTCCGAGGTCCCAAACTTCAGTGAACCCAACCCTGAATATCTGGCCTTAGCGAATAAGACGGTAAGTTATTTTTTATTTTCTCTATGTTACAGTAATAACCTGCTTAGCCAGTGGAGAACCTTAGATTCAAACCAACTAGGGATTTGAAGAAGTTGAGAAGTTGTTAGGGAAGATAAACATTTAACCTTAAAATGGTCATTCTCTTACATTTTTTTTAGTTAATAAATCATCCCAAAAGGGTTTTCAAGAGACCCCTTTACTTTCAAATGTGTAGAGTGTTTTGAACAAACTGAAACAGTAAATGGGCAGCTTGGTGCAAAAATTGCTCACAATGTTTTATTTTGTTCATCGGTGTGATTTTTGTCCCTTGACATCATCTTGGCATGTGTTTCAGGGTAAATCTGTATCTAATTGTCTCAAACGTGCTGGATTGTGAATCTCCATGAAACCAGTTGCTCTTGACGTCAAGGTAGTTGAGAGGAGTCTGTGTTTGTCATTCTTGATGGGATGATGGTAGTTGTTCCTCTGGTACAGGCCCTCAATGATCAGTCTGGCACAGTCCTCAGTAACAATGGCACTCCAGCTAGCATATCAGGTGAGTATGTGCTCCAGTGACATTGGTATGATTTTCATGTTCTTTAATTTAGGCTGGCAAATATTCATGCTAAGAGTGTTATAGTATGTTTACAGCAAAGTTTAACTTGTTATCTGGGATGAAAAATCTGTTTTGTGTTAGTGCGATACATACTGTTTCAGAAATGGGTTTAATTAGCATTTTCCAACAGGGAGTGAAACGACCAATGGGAATGGGGAAGGCACCCCAGTTCCCAGCAGCTCAGGCAATAACCAGCAAGGAGGGCGTGGAGGAGGCGGTGCCAGAGGCCCAGCCAGTCAGGGAGCAGGAGGGACAGGTGTCAGCAATGGGAAGGAGACCCGGCGTTCTGCTAAGAGATAAGCTGGCAGAAAGAAGAATAGAATCCCCCACCTTCCACCCCCCCTCCACCCTCCCCCCTCCGACCTTCAGACCAAAAACAGAACAGGCTAATTTGTGCCACTAAAGACTTTTATGTGTATTCTGTTGCCCAGCTACTACTTCCATGTTAATAACCGTCATTCATTTCAGCGCAATGTTTATACATTTTGCCCTTGAATCTGACCCTGGATCAGCTTGATAATTTAACTGTTACTGAGTAAAGAGAACAAGCGGATTCTGTATCAGCTGCTTTTGGTGCAAACTGTTCTGGGCACTCAGTTCACTTTTAAGGAATATGAGGTATAAGGCTTACAGGTCGTCATATCTTTATTGCGCCTCACTAGAATATTTTTACGTTCATGAAATGGTTTTACTATGAAGACCCCAAGTGGAACTGCTATTTTTAATTATTCAAAGCAGATTTGGTTGATATTAAGTTTGTATAATGTCAGACCAGAAAATATGGTTTGGTAGTGAACTTCACCCATGAAACCTAGAGGTTTCCAAACAGTTATGATTCCCTAAGACGGCCCAATCATAATGAATCTCATTGTATAAGAGTATAGGCATTTGCACAATGATGATTGTCATTTGACAGCTGTTTCACATATGTAATTTGTTTTTGCTACAGTGTTGTTTTCTAAGTCATGTTAGGAAAGGATTTAAACAGGATTTTAGTTACTGGGAAAGAACTTTTAGCCAACATCCATTTAATAAAATGTTTGAGTTATTGCATGTGATGTATTTTGTCCATTTAGACGACAGATTTTAAGTGTATTTGAGTAAACGGAGAAGCCTTAGCATTGATGACGTGATTTTTGAATTGGTGAAATCTAATTTCCGTACCATTTCTCAGCTAATCTTCTGAAAAGAAGTTTTCATGAAGAATATTTCCGATGGTCAAATTGATTTTTTTGCTCTTTCCATTGATAAATTTACCACCTCTGTTTTGGAAAAACATACAAAATCAGGAGGGTTTATGCCCTCGCTATGTAGACGCTGGGTGTAAATACACCATTCATATGGTCATGCCAACATGCAGGTCTGCAGACTGGAGTGGCAGAAGTTATGAAGGTTTTCGCTTGTGTCATGATCTCCATTTCAGTGGTGTGAGGTTCAGAGGATTAGGGTGCCATGTCTGTGATCAGAAGGTTGTTGGTTTAAATCCCAGGGCTGGCATAGTGACTGCCAGCATTAACTCCCAGTTTCTCCAGAGACTGTCAAACCCCGTTTTCTAAAAAAAAAAAAAAATAATAATTTATAGGTCAGGTAAATAAATAAATAACTGCCTTATTTTTCCCTTTATTTTGAGTTATTTATTGTGGTTAAATAACCTACTGTATACTATTATCATTTAAGCTATTTGACTCTTCAATGAGGGCTGCATACTGAAATGTGATCTACTTAAATGGTGATGCTCTCTGGGTATAGAGTGGCATAGGAATTACGTAAAATAGTTCCCAACACCATTGTTTTATAGAGGCTGATTTGATGAACATATTGGAGAATTTATCCATTCCCTTTCAGTATTTGGTTCAGAATTTTTAACTCTGCCAGTAGCCTCTGACACTTAGGGTGTATCAGTTTTGTAATGAAACTTTATCAGATTTTGGCTGATTTCTTTCTAAATGTGAGCTGGATTCAGGCTTTTAAATCAGTGCAGGCGTATCGTAAACACATGAAACAAATTTCCAGTTCAAAAAGGTTTTTTGCTACACTCCCAATGACTGACCCTCAAATGTCATGCCATAGACAAAGAGCTGGTGTGAATTTAGTGGTAGATCTTAAATGTGTACTGTTGGTAGTTAAAAACAACTGTGATCCTTAAGCTCTTCAGTACTGGCCCCCCGCAAACATGCAGTATTTTAGGCTATCTTAAGACTTAACCAGTTATTTCCCCGATAGTTCTGAGGGATTTATTTTTAGTCATAGGGAAACATTCAGGCTCCACAGAGATAGAAAGAACACGACAGGCGATTTCACCCAAAGTTCCAGAGCCTGGTTCCAGTTTAGCCCCTGGGCTCAGGCTGATACCTTTGTAGCTCCTGGCTTGTGCATCGCTTTCACGCCACATAACGGGACTTTAATGCTAAATAAGCGTGGGAAATGCAAAACGTTTGCAGGAGTAACTTCACACAATTTCATACAAAACTACACCTCCACACAAAAACACTGGAGGATAAATATGTCGTTTTATTAGTAATTAGGGGATCGATCATGATCAAAACCACAGCTTTTTATTTATATTTGACTTATATTACCCGCGACATGTTCATGATTCTTATTAAACCTGGCCAGCAGATTGATCTTCAGTCTTCCACAGAATCTAAAATGACATAACGTTATCCGGCCAATAAACACTGGGAAGTTTCACTGGCAGCAAAAGTATATTGGTTAGCTATCGAATTTTCAGATGTAGAAATATGAATATGAAAGCGAAAAATGCATTAATTGATACATTACATGTTATTGGGGTACAATTTTTTTTTTTTACTCTGCTACACTTCCTTGTTACTTCCAAGTTAGCGTTGATGCATGTGGTCAAGCAATCAGCAAGCTGTCACTGGAAGCGTCTCCCCAGTAGTTTGAGTTTGAGCGAAAAGTACCAAGTTTGGAGTCGGGACTAAAAAACGGTTCTGGAACTGCCACTGAGGATCAAGCCAAGTTCCTGCGGTGTGAACATGACAGAAGTCCCTGGTTCCAGAACCAGGGACTTCAGGTTCCAGGAAAAAGTTCCAGCTGTCTGGATGCATCTTATGTAAAACCTACAAGGACCATAGCTGAAGACTGGGCACTCCAAATAAAACACAGAAGAGTATCAAAGAAAAACCCACACTTTGAATATCCAAGAGCACTTTATTTAAATATGATCAATTCTAAGCCACGATACTGGATAAACACTCATTGGCTGCAGCATACATTGTATAAAATCTACCAAGGCTGAATTTAAACTTCTTCAATTGTTAGTTAATGTTGATGTTTGATGTAGGCTATTTATTATATTAGTGATCGCTTTTCAATATATCGTATTAACCTCTTAGTATTACAAGGCAAACTTTTTTTTTTTAGTACAGTACCAACAGGGAAAAAAAATTACAAGTATAGTTAATTTGGAGGGGTGTGGCTGGGGGAGGATATGGCACAAGGAAATTTAGGCAACCCCCCCCCCCCACCACCACCACTACCACTAACAATCTGACCCAAAACACCTGCTCTCCTCCAAAACTAGTACTATCTAGACCAACAAAAAAAAACAAACAGGAGAAGCTGGGACACACAAAGACACTAATTTAATCCTTACATCAAACATGGGTATCTAAGAGGTATAAGGCTAGATAAAAATCACTTTTCTTCACACAGAACAGATAGATTTAATCCACCTGAAATTTGTTGCTTTTGTACCCAGTATACACACACAAAACACACATACTATGCTGTACAACGTGCAAATTTAACGTTAATGCACATAGAAACATATTTTACGGATGTGAAAAACGATGACGAAAGATGTTTCGCACAAACACACCATCTGTGTCCCTGATGTTAAAGGAAAGTCAGTATCTAGCACATTTTTGAACAAGGGAATACAGATTAATTAAAACTGCATCACAAAAATATCCATACAAATATGTGTTACGCTTACACCATAAAATGGAACAGATCTGAGAAGTAAATCATGGCTTCACATTTCCAGGGATAACTTGATGTGTGATGTAATGTCTTGGTCACATGCACACAGACAAACGTCCCCCACAAAAGGCAAAACGATGCACATTGAATCATATAAATATCGCCAAAGAAATAACAAATCAGCTGAATTTACTGATCCGCAAATCAGGGATGAAGACAGCAATAATTATCAATAGCAACTGCTTTTACGGTTTATAATATTTCATAATATATTTACTGATGTCTATGAGGTAAGCAGAGGTTAATATGGAAGCCTTATCCTATGCACTTCATAAAGAATTTAAAGTAATCCAAAAAAAAAACAGGCCGGCATTACTAACAGTGCATGCTGATACTTTGTAATGGCTCTGTTTCTTCTTATTCAAAGCCATTTAATGTTTTTTCCAACATACTACGCAAGACAGCCTACAGAAAATGCTTTTTTTCTGGAGTTAGTCATAAAGTGTTATTTTTCCCTTAACTACTCATTAGCTTGGGAGCGTCTTCAAGCTCTAAATATGGGGCGTGCCCATGTGTGTGTGTGTGTGTGTGTGTGTGCTACAACAAGCCCTTAGCTCTGATTGGTCACAGCTTACTTAGAATTAGAATAAAATCTCTTTATACAACACAGTGGGAGGAGCTTCACAAAGTTACCAAGACCAGAATTTGCTATACAAAATGCTTGTCGGGACAAGCTGTAAAATAACAGGCGATGCCGGAACAGACTACAGAGGTACTACTGAAAAGCGCAAAATGGAGGCTAAAGGTCATCTATTAAGGGCAATATAACTACTGTTTAGTAAGCAAAAGGAGGTATTCATAAAGCAAAATCCTGTCACTTTATCAATGAAAACTGCATGAGATTGCAGGAATCTATTTAAGGTTGGCACCAACGGTACACTTCAAAATGGCAGACAGAATATTTACTTTTCAGAATGTCTATCAAGCCCATGATCAAAACAACTTCTTCAATATTTCTTCAGAATTTCATATTAAAACTGCATTCAACAAATACTCTCTCAAGACACCATAAGAAAGAATTATCATACACTTCTATTCAACCTTTATAACTACCAGGAATAAGCAGCACCCACTCAGCCACCATGCTAACACCACAACATCAGGAGTTTAAATTGAAAAAATGACCAATAACAGCATGTCAGCAAGTCAAACTTAATTTCAGGCCACTGAAAATGGTGCCCTTGACACTAAAGCTCATGCTGGTTTTTTAGTTAAAGCGAAAAGCAGAGTATCAGTGACTGTACAGTGTGGAAATTTCACAACACTATATAAGCTTCTGCTCACTGCAGCAGCTCTGCCAGCAAAACTTCATACATTAAAGCAACACAGCAAAAGACCTTTGTTAAAACTGCATGCTGGAGTCCGACTAGAAACGTTTTCTGACATTCCAGATCACGAGTATTCAATTTGGCAGTTAAAGAGAACATAATCTTTTACAAGGAGTTTACGGCATCCTACGGACTTGACTATGTTTGACCTCGATTGTGGACTATTTGGAATTTCTCGCCAGCGCAATGTTCTGAAATGACTCATATATCACATGCTGATGACATTTTATACAGGAGATGCTACGATATGGCTTGCTAGGCACTAGCAACACTACTCATCTCAAAGTTCCTGTCGCTAAACAGTGTGACGGTCAGAAAAGGCAGAAAGCCTATTTACAGCAAGTCAAGGGGTTCTGTTCACAGGAAGTGAACAGTCAACGATCCTGCAGGTTTGAGACACCCCACTGCAATCTGATTAATACAAACAGACAAATGTAGACTATACTACAATAGAACGGCCTAATTATGTAGTAATGATCCTCTCAACAAGTTACATCTATTTTTCAATTTTTACCCCACTTCCAATTTTCCTGAAGACCAACTGTCATCATTTCATGTTTATTTATTTATTTATTTTTTAATTTTCTGCTTATTGAAATGTATATATTTTGTGGAGTTTCTATATAAAGTGAGTTCTTAACTGAGCGTCAATCACTGTAAAATGACCTGAACCCTGTAATTTACTGCATCCTGACAATCCACTATTGGAGTATTACTAATAGAGTATTAATGTCAAAGCAGGTGGAAAACACTACACTGCAGGCAACAAAATGATTCAAAGTTGTTCCACTTTCTGATCATGGGAATGAAAGAAAAATATGTACATTTTATCAACACACAACCAGCTGATAAATAGAACCACATGCAAACATCCCCCTTAAAAACAACTGGATATGTAAAGAAATATATATCCAATGGTTAACGTACAAATAAATTACAAGAGCTTTGAACTATACACAGTGCCGCTCAATTTGTGACGATGGCCCAAAGATAGATGGCATGCAAATTCAATTACATCAAGGCTGAAGGAAGTTTGTTTCATAAGAAATACTTCTGTTAATTAATAAGGCTAAATCTTGAGAATGGAAGACTGCAGACAACATGTGCGTTTACATTCATGGCTAAAAAGTTCAAGTTAGCTGACTGCGACATGGGTGGTTCCCAACATGCATGGTTGTGCTGAGTTTGGATTTTGCCAAGAAAAATGGCAGTGGAGTGAAGACAACGAAGGGTCACGTCCCCTCCATGTTAGGACCAACCCTGTCAAGTCACATGTCCCATTTCCCTAAGTGCTTATGTTGGATACAAAAAGCCAAACAAGCGTAAAACCACGAGTCAAATCCTGTGTGACTCGTTATGACAAAGAATCATCATGTTATATGTGAGACCAATTAAGGAGAGTTTAAATCAGTAAGATCTGAAAAAAGTTCATTCTGTTCCCCGAAACAGTGGCAAGACAGGCACTGTCCATCTAATAAGAGCTTTAAAAGAATATGATTAGTATCCAGAAAAAAACAAACAAAAATACTGATAGAAAAGTGAAGTCCATTAAAATTTCTGTTAAAAAGTGCCAACTTTTATTATAAATTTACTTGGTTTATTTTACCTGTGAATAAAAGATTGCTTCATATCAGCTGGAAAATAATCATAACACACTTCAAATAAGAGTAAGAAAGTATATCTAATCAAGCTGAAGTATGTGGCGAAAATTGGTAAATTTTCCTAAAGAACCTGGCTTGCCTACTCAGAAACAGGAGGATTAAATAAAGACAGCTAAAGGTCAGGATCATTACAGTTCAGAATTCAGCCCTAGTGCATCAAGGGAAAAATGATCAACTTCCCTTTCTTCACATTCACAAATATCAGCATGGCATGTAGGGAGGGTTTTCTTTTCCATCTTATTATTGTCAGAGGTTACTTGCTTCAATTTACAAATCAAAAAAGAAAACTGACAGCAAACACACACAAACACACATACCCTTCTTACATTTCAGTCCACAAAAATCCATTTGGTTGTAAAATTTACGCCTCGCTCAGAAATAACCTTCACTTGCATTCACAGTCCCATAATGGCATAGGACAGCACTATGCACTGGAAGGCAAGGTAAAATAACAGTGCCAGATTCAAATTTACATAGAATCAGCTCCAGCTGGATTTGTACCACATTCAATTTGTGACCAGATGTTTTCCGTTATGGCTCAGGCATTTTTTTTTTTTATACATTTGTTTGGTAGATGATAAAACAGATAAGTGACAGTATTAAAACACCGTCCAATCAAATGCATTTTGTGCTACATTTATGAAAACAGTGCAGGGACATTTTCCCTTTTCTCCATCTGCAGATGATATGTATTTATATGTACGGGGGGTGGACAATGAAACTGACACACCTGCTCAATAGTGTTTGAGGTTGTTCCCTGATCAGTCCATCGTCACTGTCTTTCCTTTATGGTGTGGAGAAGCCCCAAAGAGGCTTTACCACCCGGACGGTTGTAGCATGGCGGCAGATCAGTGACAATTTTGGGCTGTAATATCATGGCATTTACTCATTTCCTAGGCCTATTACTTATTGTAGATGGTCACATCACTGCCAAGGACTACTGAACCATTCCGGAGGACCATGTTCACCCAACGGTTAAAACGTTGTACCAAAAGCACCAATACACACAGCAAGACTGGTGATAGGTGGTTTGATGAAAACATGGGCGTATATTACGGGGGGGATCATGTCTCCTCCTAAATGGGTGGAGACCTAATCCCCCCCCCCCAAATGTGCAAATCAAAGTTACACTCTTGGATTTACATGAAAGTGAAGCTGACCATCTCCCACAGCCTGCACAGTCACCAGATCTGAATATAACAGCCACTTTGGGGCGTTTTAGAGGAACGAGTCAGGAAACGTTCTTCTCCACCAGCATCACACAGTGACCTGGCCACTGTTCTGTGAGAGGAGTGACTCAAAATGCCTCTGTCCACTGTGCAGGACTGTAAGACTGTATGTCATTCCCAAGACAAACTGATGCTGTATTGCTTGCAAAAGCAATAGGAGGCCCTACACCATACTAATACATTATTGTGGTCTAAAACCAGGTACTTCAGATTCATTGTCCAGCCCCTGTATGTAAATTCAGCCTTTCCCTCATTTATTTAATGGTGTGTCGACAGCTAAATGTTCCCTTTCTTTCACACTGTATACATACACCAAAATTAAGCACGGTGATCAGCTAGTGCATTTGTTTTTACATAAGTGCTTTGGATCAGGACCAAAAAAAACAAAGAATACATTTCTTCTATAATGGCATCTTAAAAAAACCATCCATCTGAGATGTACATCAAATAAGCTTTTTTTGTAATGAAGAAGAATTAATCTTTACTATACCGGATTTCTGTTTTATTCTAGATATCATCTATCATGTAGTCAACATGGGAGATGACCTGCAAATTTCTATTGGAGGATAAATTGGTCGGTTTGCCCATACAAAAGTCAAAAGCGAAATTTATATGGCAGAAAGACTGTAGATCGATCAATCAATTGACCCACTCAACCATCCATCCATCCATCCATCCATCCATCCCAGAACATCCAGTACAGGGTTATGGTGAGCCTGTCCCATGGAGCAGAGGACACGAGGCAGGGGACACCCCGGATGGGACGCCAGTCCATTAAGAGCACACTCATAGTACACATAACTGACATTTAGAAATAGAGCTTTGCCTCTGATCTCGGCTGATTCAAATCACTAGGGGCATCAAATTTCTGGAAAGCCTCTGATCTCGGCTGATTCAAATCACTAGGGGCATCCAATTTCAGCCAGAGCCAGCTCTATACAACCACTTTCAGAACATTTCAGCGCAGGTGCTGCTAACATTTTGGCATTTGCTATTCCTATATGACGAAAAGCATGATGACCGCCTGCCCTCCAGCCTCAAATGCTTCTGAGTTCATATTTTGGCTTTTGTAGAAGAGCAGCACTGTTCAGGAGCTCAGAGACAACTTTATTTGGCCCCATTGCAGCCCTGACCAACCTTCCAGGGCACCAAAATTAATATTCAGGACTCAGACTGCATGTATCTATATGGTGCTCAGGCTACTGCTGAGGGTTACTGATCACTCTCAGCAAGCTGTGCTCTTGTCAAAAGCAAAACATATAATACCATATATAACCAAAACCAAACAAGAAAAACACCACCTGCCAAATAAAATACTTTCCAACAAAAAACAACCAGGGAAAAACACTTTAGCTAGAGATGCTATCTATTTAGCAGTTTCCTGTCCTAAGGACACCTGAAGCACACATATATATTACGTTCTCTCCCTTTGAATAATTTTAATTGCATCAACTGAGCATACAAATGCCACTTCCAGACAAAGTTAAAGACTGATTGTCATCCAAAAAATAACAACGGTGCTGTTGCTATTTTTAAAAAACGTGGGGATAAAACAGCACCAATAAATGAGGGGACAATCATGAGAAGTAAAAACCCTCTCAGATGACACAGCACCTCTGGAACCACATCTGGCTGAAGCTCCAGGCAGACACTCAAGCAGAAGCAGCACGACTACAGTGGCTGTTCGTCCCGAAAACCTCTCAAAGGCAAAAGCTTACTCTCAGACGGAAAAAAACAACAGTACTGATCCGACATAGTGTCGCAAATAAAATCAAACCAAAACTCAGAAGCTGTATAAAACGATAAATCAAAGAGAGATTAGTTAGCACCAATACATCCTTCTGTTTAGTGCATCAAAATAGTGCAGTGCTCATGGTCAAAGGGTAATGGGGTGCAAGTGTTTTAGGAGGGATTTCCGCAAGGCCAGACCTCTGGCTTGGGGGGGGGAAGCTTTGACAGTACTGGAGGGCAGCAGAATATATATATATTATTATTATTATTATTAAGCAAGTCAACAAATTATTCAGCCTCTTTTCCACAGTAATGTGAGGTAAACATGTTGGGAAATTAGGGTGAAGAGAACAGCAGTCAAGTGACTAATCCATTAATGGATGGCTGTCATCGGAAGATGCCCTTAAATAAGTGGTGTGCACAGTATCAGCCTGAATGAGGTCACTGTTGAATTTTATAAAGCTTACATCAATAAAAACGGGTTGCCTTAATTCAATGATGCCCCTGAGAAGGGTCCTGTGAAAATGTATGTATATATATGCATATTTCCCCAAACGTTGTGCATGTTATGATGATTCCCAAGAAACACAGAACTCAGTTTCAGGCCAGTGGCTACATTAAAGGAGAATTTAACTTGTCCGATTTATGTATCCAAAACAAACTGTTACATGCAGCTGTAACTGGCCCTTTAAATTTCCCAAATTATATATCCTTATGTCTAGACATTTCTACCATCAACACACGTCAGATGTATCTGATTGTCTCCCGTTGTCCCCTTTACAGTAATTTTACATTTAAGAAAAGGCCTGCTTTAACCATGTCCTGCTCCTAGATTTTAGTGTCCCATAAACCAATAGTGCTATGAAGACACAGCAGAGACTGTGCAGTTTGTATAACAAATGCTTAGAATTCTATAAAACTGTAACAGCTGCGATCCTCGCAAAAATAAATATGGTTTCGGAGTAGATTCCTATCACCATAAAAATAAAGAGTAACAAACGTAAAGGTCCGTCCCTTCAGCTCCATATCACCTTTACTGTGATAAAATCATTATGACTAAATAAGGCATATACCGTGTATGAGACCAATTCACAGTTTGGCTAAGGCTTCAATTTCCTTTGATCACTGGCATGTGAAGAGCCGACTTCTGACCGTAAAGAAGGGTGAAACAGGCCTTTTCAGGAGTTCAGTATTTCCACCATGAATACGTTTGAATACCATGAATACCTGTGACGACCAGGACGTAATCATGTGCAACATGATGCAGGTCCCTAGCTACAAGTGTCTGCTACAAGGAGTCAATGCTCATCTACAGGAAACCCAAAGGACAATAAACAGAATCCAACACTTTCACCTTTCCACCGCACAGTAAAATCTCACTCTGCTCACACGTAAATACTGATGGTACCAAGTCCATGTGTTGAGCAATGACACCCCCTGCCCCACCACAGTTACATTCCTTCTAAAGAAACTAACCTACAATTCCAAGTAAATTATGTCTTTACAGCGTCTAGTGTGGATGCCGGGTGGTGTTTCGGGGTTTAAGTATTCATGAGTGATTATATGACATGTCCTTTGGTCTTTTCCTGTAAACATGTTCATGTACCTCACGTGTGATATTTTTAATAAATCCTGAACCAAAAAGCTCTCTCATTCCTATAGCACTTGCAGTGAAAGTTTTGAAACAAAAAAAATAAATAAATAAAAAGGTGATGGAACCGTCATGTTCAAGGAGAGCCTTAAATGGCTTTTTTCATATCAAGCTGGCCAGTATATGTTGCATTCTTGCTCCCTTATGCTGCTTTGATTCCTTTAACTCACCCTAATACTGAAAGGATTAGTTTCCTTTCATTTGCATCTTACAGGCAAAATAGTGAATTAAATTTAGCAATTCCAGTAAAATGCTTACAGGGCCAGTATTTCCCTTCTTTGAAGGATTCTGCTTTCCCTCTCCTGATAACCCACATCCTACTGCTCTGTACTGCTGAAAAAACAACCAAGACTAATTAATTTCTCTCCTCAGTCTAAAAGGTGTTTCAAGTCTCTTCCCATTGGGGTTGTGCGTTTCCTTGGAAACGTTTGAGGTGAGGTAGGTGCTGCCAGTCTCCTTTTGATCAGCATCTGAAAGCAGACCTCTGGAAAGACAATTAGCGGAGTCTGCTTTGGATTAGAGGATCTTTTAGACTCTCCACCCCCAACTAATTTGTGCAAAATGTCCACATATATGATGAGATATTATGGACGATGTGTGATAGTTCTGGAACGACACCTGGATATAAGATTGCTTTTACATGTTACATCGTTAAGTGTATTAAAAGTGTTGTGGGATTAAATGCTCTGTACACAACCCGCCACCTAGTTTTAGTCAAATACAAGCCTTGTTACTCTGTAACCTTCTGCACCTGAAGCACAGTCTGACTGCATTAACTTACAGACTGGCAGTCCCACAAAGTTTAACAAGCATTTTCATGAACACTTCAACTGACCAATAGAGATGCCTCTGGGTTAAAAACTGAGTCAGTCTTTCCCACCAAGTCACAATTTGTTCTTAATTGTGAGAAAGGACAGGGTGGGGAGAGTTTTGGGAGCTCAAATGCATGACGTTTAACTTAATTTCCCCTGCTGACTACACGTGAGAGACACGGTTAAAAAGTATCACGGCTGCTTGTTTTCTTAAAGCTTGTGCATTTGACTGATATGGACGTGCGTAGTCGGACTGAGCTTCTCCCAGAGTTATGCTATTGCACTTGAGGAGAGAAATGGCAGACGTGAACGTAAAGTGGCGTTTAGCTGCATATTGGTTTAACTGCACTGTCAGAGAGAACTGATCCCATGCAAGCTTACAAAAGACACGGTTCCCTGCTTTCGAGGTGCAGGGCAGGGTAGAGTGAGAAGGGGGGGGGTTGGGGGGGGGGGGGGACCCCCGGGCCGGGGGGGGGCTTCCCTCGGGGGGA
>JAODKE010000095.1:2288801-2308583 GCA_026779605.1 Mormyrus hasselquistii
AGCTAACATTTACTTAGTTAAACTATGTGACTCGATAACCTTGTTTGGCTGAAGAGAAGGCGGGCATTTATGATTCAGCTGTCGGACTGATTACCGGCTTGACCGAGATCTCCTCCAATTTATCCATATGATATTTTTGTGAAACGATTTTTTTTCATGTGGACTCGGCGAACTGGATTTAAACTTAGTAACCTGACGTTTGGATCTTAGGTTGCACATTAATGGTAGTATTGTGCAAACTATCAAGCTAATTTTTGACATTTTGTTTGCCGGGTGGTGGAAGATATTCTAACTTAGACAATGGCCGTTTCGGCGAGCCGCCGGTTACCAGCGGCTGTGAGGACATTTGGCGAGGTCGCTGCCATGGGCTCGAGACGGCCCAGCGCGGCGTTGCCCAGACCTCGGCATCCAATCAGGTGAGGTGGAAAGCCTGACGTGAGAGGTCACGACGGGTAGCGGACCAATAGCGTGGAAGCATGATTCACTGCCGTTATTCTGAGTGCAACCAAATTGTGAATAAAATTCCCAAACTGCATTTAAACAATGATGTGATCAGGAATTTTGTCAAGCTTTCTGTGTACGGTCATATATGTAAATTTATAGAAATGTCTAAAGTATATATGTGTTATTTAAATCTGTCTCATTTATCTGTACCTGAAATTACTTCTGACAGCTGTAAACGATTTTCAGAACATTTAAAAAAAAAAAAAAAAAGAAACAAATTCAGCATATAGCTATAATATGAGAATTTCTATTAAACACCTGAGTTAGAGGGGTGATGGTGCATGACTGACAACAATTTCCTTTTACATTAGATACCTGTCATCTTGTGGCATTTTAATGACAAGGACCCACAGATTACTTTGCTGCTTAGATCTGGAAGCGACACCTTTGCCACACTGCAGGACGTTCCTTAGTCTACCAAATAAGAGAAAGGAATACTCAGAGCGTAGAATACTAGGGTAAGTGTGTGATCCTGGGACACAATCTTCTAATCTGCCTTGCTCTATTATATGAATGGCACCAGCACTAATCCCATAACAAATTTTACTTGGAGCAGAAACTATGCCATAAAGCTCTTATTTGTTTCTGCTTATGTTTGCATTTCAAGTCAACAGTGGAAAAAGCCTCCACATCAAAGTACAGTATAACCCAACAGCTGCCATTCACTCTTGATGCATTCAGGTACTCGATGCAGGAGATGTACGATGTGGTGTCCAACGTGGACGACTACAAGCTGTTTGTGCCATGGTGCAAGAAGTCCCAGACCATCATGAAGAGAACTGGGCATGCTAAGGCCCAACTGGAGGTTGGCTTTCCTCCAGTTATGGAAAGATACACATCCATGATCACCAACGTGCGACCTCACCTAGTCAAGGTAACAGCACCGCTTGCTTAAAGACTGTAATGTTTCCTGTAGGGCTGCAACTAATGATTATTTTGATAATCGATTAATCTGTCGATTCATTTTTCGATTAATCGGGGGGGCAAAACCAATTCGATTTCCAGCAATTTTTATTAACCTATTCTGTCTTTGTACAATGGTTGTTTCCAGCAACTCGCATAAAAAACAAATGTATGCTACACTAAGAGTATAAAAAAAAATAATAATTTTGTAGCAGCTGAATCAATGTAATGAAATACACAAAATCTTGTTTTATGAAATGCAACCAGCATGGTGCTTTAGATAATGTATTCAGTACTCCAGTTTTTTTAATGTAAAAGCACAGACTACCACTGCTGCTACTAAGAATATTATTAAATAATTGTATAATGTTATTTAATGTTGATACACATATGTGACAGGGGGAGATAGCACGCAAGTGAGTGTGTCTGCATTTATTACGGACAAACAAAGTAAACATTTATTTTGGAGAAAAAGCCTTTTCCGCATTTTATGCTGAAAATGCGCCGGCTTGCACTCTCGTGAAACGCCGTAGACTTTAGTGGTAACAAGAAATTTAAGGTGGGCAAACTATATGCACAACAGTAAAATGGTGGGTAACTATTTATATCCTTAATATTAGTGATCTCAAAAAAGGTGAAAAAACGCTGTTTTGTAAATTTAAAAGGTGCATAAATGGCGTTGATGTGCATTTACCCTCCACTACACCACTGAATGAAGGATTTACGTTAAGTAATCTGAATAATTGCATAAAATAATCCAAAAACTCCACAACGTCACATAATACATCAGTGTCTCTCTGACCTAATTTGAGCTAATTATCGTCAAATTCTGGCAGAATTAAAACAAGACACTGCTGTGTCTGCCTCCGCCATTTTCTAAACGTTTTTTTTCAATACTTCCAGAATTCATCACATGAGCTACTCAAGGCACACCATTGGTTCTCGTCACCTTTTTCTTTCATGACGGTCGGCATCCAGCTTAATTGTGCTTTACTGCCACCGCGGCTTTGGTTAGCTTACTGCTCCCAAATTAGGAGGTAGCCACTGTACTTATGTGTATAATAATGTAGACCCAACTAATCGATTATTAAATTAGTTGGCAACTATTTTAATAATCAATTTTAATTGATTTAATTGGTTAGTTGTTGCAGCCCTAGTTACCTGGATTTAATTTTTTCCCCATAGAAAAAAGCTGCACATTAACAATGTGTTCCACCTGTGATGTGTGGGTTCTCTTTAGGCTGTTTGTACAGATGGAAAACTCTTCAACCATCTAGAAACGATATGGCGCTTCAGCCCTGGTATCCCTGGTTACCCCCGGACCTGCACAGTGGATTTCTCTGTGAGTAACTGTCTTTGACCTCCTCCGCCATAGTGCAAGGACTGCCTGTCTGCCACCATTATTCTCCAGTCATGTTCCTGCCACTCATGCTCCTGTTTTTATCTGCTTCTCCCAGATATCCTTCGAATTTCGCTCCTTGCTGCACTCCCAGTTGGCTACGGTCTTCTTCGACGAAGTGGTGAAGCAGATGGTGGCCGCGTTTGAGCGGCGCGCCTACAAGCTGTACGGCCCAGAGACCCGCATCCCACGGGAGCTTATGTTCCATGAGGTGCACCAGACGTGAGCCTGGCTGTGGCTCCTGTGTGTGCGTGTGTATCCTTCTGCTACCTTGTATCTCCTCATCACAGTGAATGATATGCACATTGTCCTGGAACGTTATATGGGACTGATAAAACACAGGCTCACCCACTGGGTGTTTACCACCATTCCCTTTACACAGTTTCTATTCAGTTGGTGTCTCCATGGCAACATTCTAAGGAACTCAGTTTTTTTTTTAATTGCATTGGCTGCCAATAGAATCCATCCATGCCTTGTTTGAAGCAACCTCTGCTTCTTAAGTTTGTCCTGCGAGGTCCATTCATTTAGGTGGATATGTGTTGGTTTTGAATTTGGTTTTCTGTTTTGCCAATGAATTTGGTTTTCACCAGTCCTGTCCAGTCCGTCACCTCCATTGTATGCGGCAGCTTTTTTTTTAAAAAAAAAAAGTGATTTTATTTTTCCCCATCCACATATTTCACCTGTATTTATTGGAAAAGAAAGGAACAAACAATCCTGACTACTGTTTTTATTTATTTGTCTAGTGTTTGACTTAGGAAGTTGAGAGGGACTCTTGAATTTCTAAGCTTGGTTTGGATACCAGCCCCAAAGTTGCTCATTGTGTGTCCAGATGTCCCCAAACACAAGAAACTACTGAAAGAAATAGGAAATAAAAATGTTAGTACAGTAACCAACCCACCCTATTTATATGCCTTTTTTCAATAGAAGTAGTTCCACTCAGCATGCAGCTAATAAATTCCATGGTTAACTAGTGTCCTATAAAGTCCTTCAGCGAGGTTTTAACAGGAAGGACTCTCGCTGTTTGCTGTAATTTGTTATGTAAGAGTGGGTGAAAAACCCAGCTGTAGGTCACCCTGGACATGAAATGATGGAGGTGAATTGGGATTCATTATTTCCTGCTCCCTTTACTCTAGCCAGTTTGAAGGCAAATTATTTTTTAAGATGACTGAATTTAAAAGCACAGCAGTGAATTTCAGTTTTGTCAGCCTATGGATAGACCTTCTTGCTTTCTCATTACTGTGGCACACTAGATGTGAGGCAGCCACTTTCTGAGTAACGGACTAAAAAATTACAGCCTCGTGTAAGAGTTAACAAAACAGGGAGAGTCCATCTTTTCATTTCATTAGTTTACATCCTGTTAGATGCAGCAAACCAACTTTATTCTTGAATTCAGCCTAGGGTCTTGGAAAATTTTCTACAATAAGAAAGGGATTAGGGCGCAGAGCAACAGCCAGTAGGGGTGATAACACCCAGGAAGGGTACATAACACCCAGGAAGGGTACATAACAATCAGGACAATTTAATCATTACAATTGTTATATGAAAGATGTTCTTGTGTGAATGGGAATCTTTCTTAACTCATCCAATATCCTGGAAATGTACTGTTATAAAGAGACTATATATGTATATTATATATGCAACAACGTCCATATAGGGTTATAAGTTACTGGTACAAAATATTTAAAAACCAAGGAACATATGTTTTTAGTGTAGAAACAATGTAAAGTAATTTGAAATACATTTTAATATTGTAATGGAATAACCCTGAATATTACCACACTGTTATAAAACTACAATTATAAATTTAAATTGTAATTCCATATACAGTACTATGCAAAAGTCATAAGCAGTTATAGAGGATACCTA
The DNA here is from genome assembly GCA_026779605.1 of Mormyrus hasselquistii. Lineage (NCBI taxonomy): Eukaryota > Metazoa > Chordata > Actinopteri > Osteoglossiformes > Mormyridae > Mormyrus > Mormyrus hasselquistii. Next base: position 2,293,474 of record JAODKE010000095.1, read on the forward strand.
AGACAATTTCTCAGGGTGTTTATATTTGCTAAGAAAAAAACACCATATTACATTACAACTTTTGCAAATTAACAGTAACAGTACAAAAGTAATCAAGAATTTCTTCTGTTCTTCAAAAACTTGCTTGTATCTTGTTGGATGGCTAGGTGAACATCACTTTGTTTCGCAAATCTCTCTTCAGAGGCACCTCAGCCATTCTGTATATTCATTAGATGTCACCATCCGTTAAAATGACTAACTTAATTAAATAGCTCAGTGAAGGTGGTGTAATGGTCGAGCCAAAAAATAGATTGATATATTGAACGGTTGTAGCAAATACGGGGGTGACTTTAGGACCGGTTCAGAAATGGTTAACACACTTTGACAACCATCAGTTTTACACTGATGATCATTTATGCCTAACTGTTTTGCACAATTTTGTATTTGATAAATTTATATTATAAAAATTGGCAAGATTGAGTAAACAGATATGATTACTTGTGTGCTATGTTTGTTTATTCACACTAGGAATTTACAGCTTCTTTTTAACAGGGAATAAACTGTGACCATAAGGAGATGGCATTTTGTAATGAGGGCCACACTGCAGCTGCAATGATTGCCTCGCAATGAAGGACAATGAGACCATAACTGTGTTCTACATTTTTTCTCTCATGGATTATCAATTAGAATGGAACATTAGCGGAACCTCTGTTTCATCCAATAGTTTCTCTCCTGATGTTTATCTTTAAATTTTAGTTATGGTGTTATTTATATTTATGGAGAAGATTTCCTGTTGTATTCAGTTTAAGGAAAATCTTTTTGATTGTAGTCTCAGGGTTTTAAAGTCAAATGTGGGACAAACAAAATGTGCTGCTGTATTCTGTAAATGTTACACAATGGTGTGCAGAACTGATATGGATATTGCAGATTTATTTGTATCCCAGTATAAAAGACCTGCGATGATTCTGGTTTATTTTGGTAAATAAAAATCACAAAAACATGAACAATCAAAAGGAAACTACTTTCAGATGCTATCTTGCGTGTCACCAACACTAATAATCTTACTGTACTACTAAGGCAATATGTCAGAGATTGACATCCAGCATTTGCTCATACAGTCTTTAGATCAGATCCTGATGAACACTTTGTACCAGATATACTGATACACAGTTTGGATTAACAGCCAGTTAATAGCAAACATGTCTTACTGTCATCACGCTGGCATCTCTTCACTTTCCCCCAGTTGTTCTAGCAAAACAACAAATATATAGATGAATGAATATCAGATTTACAATTCTAACCAATATTTTTCAAAATTGTAATGTTTCGTATACTCTGAGAGTAGAGATAAGTAATAAACAAACGCTCCACTGGAGGATTTTGTCTTTTAAAGTATACATAAGGGTTGAAAAATGAGCATCCCATATATTTCTGGTTTTATAATCAAGCACAAATCCATGCAATAAGTATGAGAATTTTACTGACAGAATTAGATTATTTTTGCAGCTATGGAACAAAGATAACGGTCATCCGTGAATAAGTGTCAATCACGAAGGTGGCACTTTGTAGGGGTCATTGCACTCTGACTGCTATGAAGAGGGCGTGCTTGGCAAGTTTAGAAACAAGTGTCCACTCTCCACCTAATAATACTCAAGGATATTTTTAAATTTGTCTTGACACTTCTGCAAGCACTAACAGCTCGTGTACAGCTCCCATTCTGGGAGAACATCTACTAAACCTAATCCATGTGTTGCAAAGATCCCTCTAAATGTCTTATAATGAACCATGGCATTGAAAGTAGACACACATGCGATGCATGATGGGTCTCCGTAGTCGTTGCCAGGTTGTTACATTGGTGAGTTTCCTGCCCATCGCTTCTGCAAAAGCATCACTCCTCCTTTATTTGCCAATTGTTTTATTCAAATCAGTGCAGTTTGACAGGGTTTCAGAGATAACCAGGACATTTACTCTGCTCACTTGGGAAGCTTGAAGAGTCACAAATAGGATGTGGCCTTTTAAAGGGCAAAAGCAGGAGCAGAAATCCGAGTACAGCAGGGGCATGTGGAACAGCTATTAATAAGACCTCAGGGAAAGAAGGAACCCCCGAAATAGACGAGATGAACATTCAACAGCACTCACTCACACACAACTAGCACTATATCCAGTTCAAAAGGACAGACTGAAAATGAGTGTATAGGCCATCCCATTTCTATTTTCACTTCCTTTTTCTACAGACCTTGGTACCTAAACACCTCTCTGTGACAAAATGGCAACTGAAGTTCAGGTCGGGCACAATGAGTGACTGTTCTTTGTATACGAGTTCACGGGAGACGTGGATACAAAGCTCCTCTTGCAGCAGAGATGTAAATTGTGGCCATAATTTCACTGAGGGACCAGCTTAAGTTAAGCTAGTAGTCAAGTTTTAGGCTGTGAATTGAAGAAAAAAACACGCAAAAGTCAAATGATAAAAAAAACAAACATTTATTTGTATTTCCAGGTTTTTTTTCCCCCATTTCCACCCCATTCTGTGTCAAACACTCTTCCTGTTTTTTGTAACATCAAAGTTAGTCAAGCTAGACTTTCAATCCTACTCTTTACCAAATTACTTCCATTTCATTCCAATACAGAATACCCTGCAGGTTTGCCCTTTAAACAGGGTAGAACAGACAGTGGACAACATAAGACACACAGCAACATAAAATAATCCACAGAATAGTAGCACCCAATGCACCTTAGCCTGTTGTGTCAACATCAGGCAGACCTCCAATGAGATCATAGTAAAGCTTACTATATGCAAGAAAGAATGGAGTGTATTACAGTAAGTGCATGAGTCTTACCTTCTTCTGATAGCAAAAGGCCCTTTAAGCTGAGAGTGGTGAGAGCCAACACTTATCTGGACCGGGGAGACACTGCCAGGGTGTGTTATATACATTAAAGCTGAACATGCTGTAATCTCCCAGTCACTTTCATAAATACTGCAGTCAGAATCAGCCTCACGATTTTTATTCCCAATTTCAAAACCCCGATCCTTAGACTGCTTAAACTGCAAAAGAATCTGACCATATAAAAAATAAAACCCCGTTTTTTCTATAAAATGTCTCTGAACTGCATAAGACATTACACTAAGTGGAGTATCACACTTAAATAAATAAAAGTAGTAAACCCAACTGAATCCTGTATACTTTCACCTGTAACGTATCAGTAAAATAAAAAATACCAATTGTGATTGCAGAGTTAAGCATTACTTTGATAAGGCTTCACTATTTAGTCAGCAAAATTTGTCAAACGTAAATTTCCCGTGGGCTTTGAGTTACATTTAGGATCTTCAGCCATTCCTTCACCCCCCCACCTCCTTAAAAAATGAGATATAAAAAAGGATCTAAATATGGGCTTTAAACCAAATACTCTCTTCCACGAATAAAACCGATACAATTCTGTTATCAGTTCTCCAGAAAAACCGCATCTTAACAATGGGTAGTTTTACGATAAGTGCAACTCAGACAGTTCTAGCAATTAAAAACGGGGAAAAAAATTAAATAAAGTCAGGGACCAAACACTAATGCAATGTGGCCTTCAAGAAACGTTTCCCAGGTCAGCTGGACTCCAAGATCGCGTTAGTTCCCCCACATCATGTCAGTCCCACCAATCAAAGTATGTAGAAGTTCTGGATAGAAGGCCGGTGGTGACCTCAGCTTATGAAAGACTGGCGAGAGTCACACATTCTGACTGTGCTCTATGGGGGTAAAAAAAATCGTTGATATAGTAAGTGTAAAATTATTATCCTCAAATGTGGACACACACAAACACACACACGGGTTCTCTTTTCAAAGCACCCTGCCTCTCCTCTTAAGTACAAGTATATTCTTTCCTTTCCTGATAGCTCTACCCAGACGTGGCTCCCACCACCGCCATCAGCCCATCGGTGCTCATGGACTTGGGGCGCTCCAGGGGGAAGCCCAGTGCTCTGCTCCACACCAGCTGGGCCAGGACACCCAGTGCCCGGGACACGCCAAACAGCACAGTGTAGTAGTTCATCTCTGTCATGCCATAGTACTGCAAAGAAAGAAGAAGGGGGGGGGGCGCGGGAGGAGGGACTGCTAAAGATCCACCTGTCCGTTGTGAGGAAACATCCCCGCATCCTGTACCCTTAGAGCATGGGTGTCAAACTCCAGTCCTTGGGGGGCCAAAGCCCTGCACAGTTTTTGGTTCACCCTAATTTGACACACCTGATTCAGCTCCTTGTGCTAATTACCACACAGCTCTGAATCATTTGTAGTGGAACAAGGAAAGAACTAAGATACACAGGGCTCCCGGCCCCCAGGACTGGAGTTTGATTTATGCTGAAGGCTGTCTTCCCATCTGGGAACACCCTCTAAGGTCAAACCAACCCAATAAGGACAGGGGGTGTTCCCAGATGGGGAAGACAGCCTTCAGCATAAATCAAAGTCTTTATCTAACTATGCTGGATAAGAAACTAATTAATACTATTCTGATATCAGGCAAATAAACAATTTTGTCAATAAGATCATTTTCGTAAAGGGATCGATACCTGTAGCAGGACCCCGCTATGGGCATCCACATTGGGCCAGGGGTTCTTGGCCTTGCCCTGTTCCAGCAGCACATTGGGCACGATCTTGTATAGCTGGGCCACCAGCTTAAACATGGGGTCGTTCGGCAGGTGCTTCAGGGCGAATTCACGCTGACAGGTGTACCGGGGGTCCGTCTTCCTCAGGACCGCGTGCCCGTAACCTGGGACCACCTGAGTAAATGATGAAAACCAGACATATTGGTGGATTATGGGAGTTCAAAAGAATTTTCCTCAGATCGCATTTGGCAGACAGCTTATTAGGAAGGCTGCACTATATTTAGATCACGGTAACCAAAGCAATGCTGTCAATATTTTTACTGAAAAGTACACATTCTCTTCAATGAATACAGTGGGATCTTGAACACAATCTTTTCCAGAATCGAGTTTGAACACCGATCAGTTCGAGAACTGAACATATTTTTCCCATAACTAATGGGAATCCAAATAATTCATTGTCAGACCTAAAAATTACACATATAAATAAATTTTTATAAAATCTCAAAGTCATCAGGCCTATTTTGCAGAAACCACATCTAAAACATCTAAACACAATAAAATAAAATACTTTATTTATAGGCTTCTTGGCGAAAAGCTTAAACTGAAGCATCTCCCCTTTGTTTATATGGAGAAATGCGGATGTGCGACTCATTTTCACCCGAAAAGCTTCTTTCAGGGTGACATCTTGGTTCGTCTACAGAGCATCATCACGAACACTGGGCAAGTTTTTTCGAAAAAAGCTGTTCAGGTGGTGGATTGTTCGGGCCCGGAGCCGTTCGACAACCGAGGTACCACTGTACTTAGTACTTAGCGATTCGGAACCTGTCCTCGGATGCCCAGGGCACAAGGCAGCGTACGCTCCAGACGGGACACCCATCCACAGAGCACATAAATGGTCCTCACCCTCCCAGACTTTAGCGTGTTCCAGATGTAGTCCCTCAGCTTCTCATCGGACACCTCCCCTCCCAACTCCTTCTGCAGGGCCGTCAGCCACACCAGCACCTCCTGCAGAGACAACCTTACATTAGGCAGCGTCCACCTTCCCAGAGAATCTAATCCACAGAGCCAAACGCCACCCCTTAAATGTTTTTCAGATGCACCAACCTGATTGGCCAGTCCATGCAGAGGCCCAGCCAATCCATTCATGGCCGCACTGAAGGAGAGGTAGGGGTCAGACAAAGCACTGCCCACGAGGTGAGACGTATGGGCACTGACGTTGCCACCTTCATGGTCACTGTAGAGGGACAGAAACATTTTTAACATTTATTTTCCCCTCTATGTGACATTACACATGAAGATCTTTCATTTCCTTCCCATTTCTACGTTATACAGAAAATCAGTACAAACAATTCCTGCAATCAATGTTTCGCACTACTACTCACTTTAGAATAATTTCAGTTTTGCCATGAACCACCGTAGGCCGGATTGTGGGGGGTGGGGTCTATGCTAGCCACCGGAAGGTTGCCGGTTCGAATCCCATGAACGCCTGGAGTGATTATACTCTGTTGGGCCATAGAACAAGGCCCTTAACCTGTAATTGCTTCGCCCTGGGTATGATGTTAATCTACATCCAGCCCTGTAAGGAGGTCCTCCAACTTACAGGGAAGAACTTGGTGATTGGTGGCAGGATTGGCGCTCCAGCCACGGGGAAAAAACACACTAGTCCATTTTGGAGTAGTGTGGTGCTGAGGTGGTTTGTCATGTGCTATGGTCCACACATACTCTTTACCTCTCGCATTAGCACTGACACTAGAACACAGAAAGAATGCCAAGCAGAACAATTTTCCCCCCCCCGTGACAAATTTGAGCTACTGATAGTTATTTATTGGCTTGGTATTTTTAGATGTGTTTATACAGCGTGACAAATTAGCACGACAACACAATCCAATTCAAGTGTGACCTGTCCAATGAGGTCAGCCAAGTAATAGACAAGTGTCCCACCTGTGAATGGTGAGGTACAACCGCATCAGCTCCGTGAACTGTGGGTCGCTGTAGCCCAGCATGTTGGTGAAGTTGTGGGACCAGTCCAGATTGGGGTTGATGGCGCCAATGCCGCTGCCCTCGCGGTAGAGATTGCGGTAGATCTTTGCTGCGACGCACGGCAGCTTGGCGATCAGGTCCATGGAGTCCTCGTAAATAAACTGACAGAGGAGCCCAGAAGAAAGGGTCCACCGACCGAAGGAATAAATATGATTTTCAAATCATTATCTGACAAATCATGCAGGCCATGTCAAGACTCTGGTTTCCTCCGGCACTCTATATCTATGCAATTTAGAGACACCATATCTTTAATCTATAATGCATGACTGCGTGTGTGTGTGTGTGTCCCGTCATGGACAGGAATCCCATCCAGGAACTGCCTAGCCACTTGCTGCTACCCTCCCCCCCCCCTAAACCCCCCCCCCCCAACTCAACAGGATCAGGGTTAGGAAGATGGATGGATAAGTGGGTGGCATAGCAAGAGCGAGAGGGGCTTTACCTCCCAGTATTTGGTCTTGCTGACACCCTCTGAGTAGGCACGGGCGAAGGTGCTCTCACTGTTCAGAGCAGTGATGGCGGCGCTAAACTGGGACATCGGGTGCAGGTTGGTGGGGAAGTTGTCCAGCATGGTGACCACGTGGGATGGAAGCGCTGCTCTCTTTGCCCACTCTGTGGACAGCCAGCTCACCTGAATGTGCAGAAATTTGAAATCCCTGCAGCTGATGAGCAAATGCCAATGAAGGCAGACTGGCTTCCACTTTAAAAACAAAATCATCTATGTTTGGGTAACATCAAATCAGCCCGTCAAACTTGAACACTTCTCCTCAATCACCTGTTCTTCTGTTGGCACTTGGCCAGTGATCAACAGCCAAAACAGACCCTCAGGTAGTGGTTCATGACCTCCGGAAGCTTTGGGCAGTAGCTTTTGGCATTCTGGGATGCTGTAGCCACGGAAACGGATTCCCTGAAAACATTTAATAACATTCAAACTGGGCAGAGTACAATACTGATGTAGTTCTCAGTCCAAAATTGCTGATACTCAACTCCTTTCTGTCATCTCTTACTTGCATCGTAACCATTTCATTTATAGACAAAAGCTTCTCTACTTAAACGTGAAGGCCCGTTGTGGGTAGGTCTACCTCTTTATTATGGCTACCCTCCCCCCACAGACGGGATACTAGGTCCTAAAAAAAATTGTGTCGTGTCCATTCAGGCCTTTCAGGTTAGTTCGCCTCACCTCATCAGGATCCAGGACAGATGTCTCATACACCAGGCCCTTCATGCCTCTCATCCCTCCGTAGACCTGTAGGGAAATCCGACCAGAATGGACCTTGAGCATTTACATTGCAACCTACAGCCAACCAACAAGGGGAACCACATAGAAGCTCTGAGGCCGACCTGGACCACAACACAGAATAATTAAAGCGCTGGATATAACCGATATGCTCTGATAGCACCATGCTCTGATAAGTTATTCATAGTGAATGTTGCATTTTAAACGGTTGACAGAGATAAACAGCCAGTGTTATTGTAACATAGAAGAAACATAAACAATGGTTATTTAGCAATGACAAGATTAACATTTAATTGAGAGACTCATAATAAAAATGGACATTAACGTAGCGCAAAGTGCTAGTATAAGGTGGAATACTGTCCTCCTTACCATGTCCACAGTGATCTGGCCAATATTGGTTTTTCCATATTGCTGCTTGAAATTCTTGACCCGGCTCTGTTCTTTGGGGATGAGATCGGCCAGGATGTCCTTTAAGTTCTACAAGCACAAAGGAATGAGCAAGTGAGCAAAGCAGGGTCTTCTGTCTTCACAACACTGCATGGTAACTTCTTAGTTCAGTCCAGAATGAGGCTGTAATGGGCATTTAGACACTTACTGTGGATGATGAGACATTTCTAGAAGCTATAGAGACACAAGCAGCATTCTGCAAGAGACAAAAGTTACAAATAATCTTTTAAATAAGGCAGTGCTTCATAACTCTTAAAGCAGGGGTGTCAAACTCCAGTCCTCAGGGGCGGAGCCCTGTGTAGTAATTAACACAAGGAGTTGAATCAGGTGTGTTAAATGAAGGTAAACCAAAAACAGTGCATGGCTCCGGCCCTCCTGGAGTGGAGTTTGACACCCCTGCCTTAACGGAAGAAACTACGAAATATCCGTTGACAGATAGCAGTGGTGCCAGCTTTCAAGAAGAGCTGCTCTGAGTTTTGCTTGACATTCATTATGCTTAGTGCCATGATTCAATATTTAGATTAACACCTCTGAAGATTAATGAAGAACTGAAACAAAAAACAACCAGAAAAAAGAAGGCTGAATGAAAGTTAGTTATAAACCTCATCCCACCACTGTGTACTATTGACTGGTTCCACTGTGAAGTGGTTTGCTAGTTACTGCTTTTTTAAATATCAGTGGAAGCTCAGCCTAGCAGCAAGTCTACCCAAGTTAGTTCGATCAAACAGGCGTTGCTTCAGTTTTGGACAATCCATCTCAAAATTTACTAAAATTCCAGCTCCTCGCCCATAAAATGCCTCTTCAAACTTTGTAAAAGTTCTAAATACTTTTTGGATTATAAATCTTAACAAAAGTGTCTGTGATGGAGGATCTCTCCCAAAACCATATTTATTTCAATAAACTATTTTATTTTATTAACAACAATAAACTGAGAAGATAAAAACAACCTTAAGAACAATAAAGATTATAGATTTCTAAATCAGGTGCTTTACATTTGTTTAAAAATCTAGAACTGTCTCTGATTTAACCTTAGTAAAAACATCTTCCAAAGTACTTACTGGAAGAAACATTTGCCTAATAGAATTAAAAGCAACACATAAAAATGTGTTCAAGCGACAAAGGGCTTCAACACGGGGATGCAGGGAATTCTTCAGACTGAACTGAAGGAACAAAATGAATGTAATTTATAACAACATTTTAAAAAGAGTAATGCGATCCAGAAGAGACTATTACACTGAATAAAAGAATGAGCCAGGTGTCATTCAGCTGCCAAAAAGGATAAAAATACAGGCAGTCCCCAGGTTAAGAATGTCTGACTTGGATATCTAGCACTTAAGAACGGACAACCATAAAGCCCAGCATACTGAATATTTAGGTTAAATGCAATGATTCCTAATAACGAAGGCACTTTGTGACACTTGTATGAAAACTTCAGCGATTCATCACTTGCAGTACAGCATGTAGCTCTTTTATTACTACTGTATAATTATCATCAGTATGCGCTGTATTCTTATTTTTCCAACTTACCTATAAATTTAAAGACATATTTCTTTGGTAACCTGCGGGCTACTTGTAACGTCCTTTAAAACATCACCGTTTTAAAAATTAATAAAAGATCAGGAACACTGAAAATGAACTACCTGTTACATTGCAACACTGACAGTCCCAATTCCTGTCGTAACCCTTTAGTTATGGTGAAGTTCTGTAATTGACATTAAACTGAATATGACAGTTCAGCTGCCTTCAGTTGGCCCCCAGGACATCAACAAGGAAAAGGGGCCAAGCTCAGAGTAAGACACACCAGCACTCTCTGGAACCAGCAATCAGGGCATGCTTACAATTCAATTCAATTTTATTTATATGGCACTTTAACAGTCATTGTCACAAAGCACGATACATTTATCTGGCCAGACCCCCCCACCACCACCACCACTTACATATTAAAAAAGGCACTGTCATTTTTTTAAGCATCAAGCATGTCCTGTATTTTAGGTGTTCACCTTCCGACTTGTTTCATTGAACACCAAACACAAAATTGCCCTGTTTTCTAAAATGAAAGTACAAGTATGACCACCTTATTTCTCCATGTTGTAGTTTATGTAGGTGTCTCTGGCAGATGCCGAAAAACAGCATTAAGTATTACGCCAACTGGGCCTTCCTTCACTACTGAAGTGTTCATCCCACTTTCCTAGTCTAAGGCTGGTAGAAAAGTCAGTCAAGGTCAGCACAGTTCCAGACAAAAAAAAAAAAAAACACTTAAATGTGTTTTATCAGATGTCACACAGTTATTGCAAAAATCCAGAAATTCAACACCCCTTCACAAAAGATGACCATTCAGTAACTTGAGGACAGACTTCGAATCGCAGAGGGAGCGTTACCTTATAGGTGCAAAGACCTGACTGTTAACGTCTGCAAAGCAGATGGCTCTGAGAAACCTTTGTAAGCAGGTAACCTGGGAGAATCTGACCAACAGCTAAAACACTGTAATGCACTGTGACGCTATGGCACACGGGAGCCCCCCCTGCATTGACTAGGACATACACTGTAAATGAAGAGCTGATCTAATGATTTCGTTAATCATTTATGGCAAACGTATTGTTCTCTGGTCCATGTTCAAGTTATAAACCTTAAGTTTCTCCTAAAAACAGAACCAGCCACCGTCACATATAACCCCTCCTCAGGCACAATAAAATTGGGCATCTTCTAGCCATTCAACCAACCTATCCAGTATATAAACTTGACTGGTAGACCGTTACTGTCACACTAATTTGATAAGTCATCAGATACCTAGTTTAACACCAATCATATCAGTTACTGCCGCACGATTTACTAAACGGTCTGACATGTTCAATCTTACACCAGTCAGCTTTGCACTGCGGTGAAGGCCCTAACAACCGGTCCTGATAGCCCGGTGTATGGCGATTGCAATTTAACAAGCTTTAATTAAGCCTTTGATCACGTCGCTGGTGCCGTTTTAAAGTCCCAGCAGCCAGGTTGGACGTAGGGAGGCGGACCCCAAACCAGGGCATTAAGTTACAGCATAAAATTGTACAACTGGGCAAAATATTAACCAGCACAGAAAACCTCAACCATTTACGCTTAGTCTCTTAAAGTTTGCTTTTAGAAGTAAGTTTAAAATGTCTGGAGCTTATAATTGTGGGTGGCTGAGGGAGCTTGCAGCCAATGGATTCCGCTATAGTCGAAACAGGCCCCGCTAGCTTGGTTAGCCGGCACATACTTAACCACTGAAACCCCAACGCAGGAGCCTTATTGCATTACGCGTCTCTTTCTTACCTTTGACCTGAGGAGCCTAGGTGCTACCCTGCCGACAATGAGGAGCGACATGATGAACCGGTAGGCAAATGTCTCCTGCAGTTGGCAGTTCCCGCCTCAGTCAGTGCTCCGCGGAGCTCAGTGAAGGTGCCCCTCTGCACTAGTGCTATCGGGAAAGGATTCAGGCCCGCGCGTACGCTGGATTTGGATTGGATAATGCCCCTCTCGACGACGATGGACAAATTATGTGATTGGTCAGTTGGACCCTAGATGAAGAAAATGATTGGTCGACGTACCGGCATTTTTTTCCCAAGCTGAATGTTCCAGTGGATGTCTGCATTACTGATGACAAATTTTAAATACCATGTTTGGAAAAGCCTCATAAATCAAATATCTAAAACGAATGACTATGCATTATTTTATACTGGGAAACAGGTAGGTTGTCATGGCTTCATTAAAAGCTGGGTTATTGTTCTGAGGACTGACTGACCCAAAAATTTTAATCACTTTTCTGCTTTATTTTTTTACCGATTTAGTGCCATTAAAGTGGCATTTGCCACTGACTGTGGTTATGATTTGTTTTTGCTCTTTCCACTTTTACTTCATTGGATCCACTTGTAAGGCATTGTATAATTTCTGGACTTTCGTTTAAGTCTTCACCAGTTTTGAATGAACTGAAAACAATAGATTGTAGATGAGAAGTGACTATATTAACTGCTAAGCCTGTGTAGGCTAAGAAAAGGAAGCTTACTCGCTTTGTCTTCCCAGTTTAATAATAATAGTTTATCGGCTGCTCAATGATTTAAATGCAACAAGTATGAAAACAATGTACATACCTCATTTCCCCCATACACAAGATATTGTGGCTGCAGAAATATTCCAATCTGATGTAAAAAAAAAAAAAGACACCCAGACTCTGGTTATTGTTGTACAAATATATTTCCATCAAATGTATAAAGTTTTACGGACAAAAATGGTTAGAAGTAAACCAGTTCCTCAATCAAAACCAAGTGTCAAAGAACCATTAATCCTAAAAGAGTAAATGAATCAATCTCAATGCCACATCAAGGATTGTAAAATTTGACATGTATGCAATAATTTCAAAATAATGTTGGAAGTGCTTTAGGAGGGCTTCAGTTAAGAAATGTTGTAGTTTATATTCAAAAACTAACTGTGACCTTCTACACCTTTTCACTTTGATTTCTATTCTGACCTTTGTGTCAGAATGTGTATCCTACAGAGAATGACACATAATATGAAACAGGGAAACGGAATGTATGCAGCAACTAAATTAATGAATATTTTTCAAGTTCTAAGAGGTAACTGTTGCTGAAGATGTGTGATATTTTGTGCATCCACATATGAGGGGGTGCTGCTCATTGCAAGGTTAGGGACATGGGTGTTCTTCATCGTTGAGTCAAAGCTCATCATGGGACATAGTGAGGGCGTGGTCACAAAGATCTGGAAATAGAATGAAAATAAAGGTGGGAAGGTAAGACAAATGCAATTTGATGGCCAAATACAATTTGATTATTTATAGATTTACGCACAATAGAAAAACCCAACCGTATAGCACGATGTAGGATTTTTATAAGTCAGTGGAAGCTTACCAGTCCGTTTACTACAGAGTTTGTCTTTGACATTATCGGTCTCATGTGAAAAGAATTCGATAATTTCATCCTCATGTTGTTCAACAATTGTTTCACACTAGAAGAAACAAAATTGAGCAAAAAAAAAAAAAAAACAACAATTTAAAGTACATTAACATTATACAGAGTGGATAATAAATTATTACCATTTATGTTTCATGTACATTTAATAGCACTTTGGTAGAGCAACAATGAGCAATGCATCATACCAATCTTAATTTATAAAAATTCAGGAAGTACTGTGAGGGCTGGGAGCTTACGGCGTATTTAAGGCTTGAGGTGACTCGTGAGTCAAAGCTGGTTTCAGAGAGGTCCATTGTTTTGCCATCCCTTGAATTCGCCCTTGCGTAGGTCTTCCGGTTAGTTGAGGTGTCGATACGTTCCCCGTAGTCCTTCATCTTGTCACACACCTCCTCAAGTAGTTCAAGGAGGTGACCTTCAGATCGGGCAAAGGGAACCTAAAAATGAACAAACATGTATGTTAGTTTGACCAGATTCAAGGTAAATTCCTACAGATAATATGTACAAAGAAAACACCAACAAGTAAAAAGCACTGTACCCTAACAAGCTAAAGCTATTCTGAAGGAAGTCAGAGAGAGGAAAACAGCTGCCTTGACTAACAGAATTTAGACCAGTTTACATCTGCCATTCTACTTGCATTTTTTTTTTTTTTAAAAGTATGAAAATATAAAACTTTGCAGGCCAATGCATGTCTTCAGCTAACTCAAACAGCATACTTCAAAACAACAAGCTTAAGAGCGGTTTTCAGGAATGTTTCATCATTCAACAACACAATGTTTATAGGGTTCTTAAAAAAAAAAAAAGAGAGACCAGCAGACATAAAATTATGTGATCAATATCAAAAAGCAATAAAACTGACATCAAAGTTTTGTTTGGTTAACTACAAAAACAATAGACTGGAAAATATTCAATGTACAGCCAAGCTTTTTTTGAGACCTTAATCTTCTGACCTCTTTGACAGACTGGCTGCCATCGGGATTAATCCTGAAGGACCCAGTCTGGATCTTTTTTTTGGGGTCGACCTGCGAGATTGCCCATTCCAACTCATCCACCAAGGCCCTGCATGCTACACACAGGGTGAAGAACACCATTAAAACAGCAGAAAGACAGAGAGGTAACTGCAATATCGTTAAAAATAAATCAGCAGGCACACTCAAGTGTATCTGTGTAAAACAGAAGTGATTAAATAAAAAGAATGTGTAAACCAATATATTACCTCCACATCTCACATCTTGTCCTTGTCTGGCACTTTGGCCAGCATGTAGAAAAAAACAAAGGAACAAACAGAAAGACAATAGGTGCAAATAGGTGCTCATTTTCGCCTGCCACTAGAAAAAGAAACAATTTGCATAATCATTATTTCTCAATGTTCCAAATAACAGACAAAAGCAGAGCAAAGAAAAAAATTCTTGCAGACGTTTGTATTATTTATAATTTCTCTTTTCAATGAAGTGCAATTCGAGTAAATAATTCATGACAAAAGCAAATATCAGCATGTTAGATAAATATCAATATTTCTCCACATGAAACCGAAATCATGGGATGATAAGACACAGATGATGAATAGGGCTCGTTCAGTTTAACAATCATTACTGAATTAGGTTAAATACTAACAGAAAGAACTGTAATCTATTGGTAATGGAACAAACAACGATCCGCAGTTTTATTTATGATGTTCAACTAAAAAGCATTTTAAGAAATAATATTTTAGTGTGAAAATATTTACCATCTCAGGTAACGTCCACCACCTTTACGATAAAAGATTCATTCCACGCTTTTCCAATGCATTCTTCAAATCGATGACGTAGCCAAGTAGGCGCTTACAAAATACGTCATCGCACCCGTCGATCTTTTCCTATTCCGTCGCATATTTAATATGTTA
>JAODKE010000095.1:2325134-2372324 GCA_026779605.1 Mormyrus hasselquistii
AGGGGAAGAAAAAGGAGGGGGGGGGGGGGGGGGGGGGGGGGGGGGGGGGGGGGCAAATCTCAACCCCATCCTTTCTTCAGTAACAGTGGGATTCTGTACCAGGTCCACGGGCGCTAAAATATTACATTCTGTTAAACAATGTCAGTATCGTTTGTAACAAGTAGCCCAGAGGGAGGTCAGAAAGAGTGATCGGGATGTGGAGGCCTCACTGTTACCAGATGGTGTAGCCCCCACCTGAGCCCCCCAAGAAGAAATTGCCCTTGCGCTGTGTCATCACCACATTGGCGCCTTGCATGGCTGCAAGCTGGGCTGCATTGGGGTGCTGCCCCGGGGGCGGAGGCTGCATAGAGTGGGGGAAAGCATGCAAAAACCATGGGTAGGTCGTAACTGCAAAAGGCTGCACCTTTAATTCAAAAAAAGTGCAGCTGGATTCAACTTTATCCACATGGTGAGATCTGATCTCCAGAATGAGGCAGAGGGGGTTCGTGTCACATGAACACACATCAGTCACACCACATGTTCTTATTCATTCATTTTCTGTATGAAATGCTTATGCATGAATGTCTCCCATGGCATCACCTCTCACATTACGGCTAGCCGGCGAACAGAAATAACTTAGGGACACAGTAACAGGGAATTACTCACAGGGATAGAGGCAGTGCTGCTTCCTCCAAAGCGGGCCCCTGCGTCATATGCCCCCTCCACGAGCACCGTGGAGCCTGCTGGATAGACGGGACCCAAAGGGTAGTATGCCATCGGCACATTGGGACCCACAGATGCCACAGGGACAGTCTGGGGAAGGGGCATATACATTTGGGCACCGGGATAGGAGCTGGACATCTGGGGCAGCTGGCCTGGAGCCTGAGGAGGGTGCATGTATCTGGGCTGGTAAATCTGAATACAAGAACAAGGGGCAAGAAAAACCGTTATTACAAATGGTGGGCACCATGTCACACGTGTGTTCAATGCAGAGGACGCGTTTTGTTGTTGTGTGCTGTGGTGTGTCAACAATGACAACCGATTGCTTTCACAAGCTTATTTTCACACACATATTATAAAATTAAATAATGGACCTTTACCTCGGAATAAGAAGGAGGCGCATCAGAGTAAGGAGGTGCCTGAGGGGACACCTGCATAGCTGGGGGATACAGGGGTGCAGTAGCCTGCTGGGGATATGGGCTCTGCTGGGGATAAGACCCTGAAACACGACAGAAATAAGGTTTTACTCTACTGGACATCACCAAGACCCCGCCTCCTCTCCGTGTTCAGCGTCTCATTCAAATTATGACATGGAATCGGATCTGCAACAAAACCAAGAAACTTAAAAATTTGAAACAGCAACCGGCTATATTTTTACATTTTACAATAATCACGGGTACTGAGTGATTTCAAGGTTCTGGGCTTTTCCTCTACAAACACAGGCCCAGCGTAATTTAAAATGTTATTCAATGCTATCCTGCTATCGCAGTTTACATCATCGGTATACTCGTCCTCCCCGACAGCTGCAGGCAACTCAATTGGCCTTTCCAAAAACATTTTTCCTCATACCAGTTTAAGTGCTCAGTTAGAAATATGGGTAGTTGTCAGACACATATACGGAAGAACTGCGGAATGTTTTTCCGTCGAGCTGAGCATGATGACTGCATAAGGCAAGGTCGCTGCTTAACTTAATGTTTTTCAGTGTTTTATTCGGCTATCTCCTATTAGGGTTCCTAAGAGGATGATGTATTGCCTGGCAGGAAAAAAAAATCAAACGTGAACACAACTTTAACGACCTAGTTAGTCTTCCCAACCGCGTACCGAACAACGAAGCTCGCTGGACAGTTTGAAAAATCCGTGACGCACACAGCCCCACTTACGTCTTTGTTAGCTAGCTAGCAATGCAAGTATAACAGTCAGCGTAGCGCGAAACCACCAGTACAGAGCCCGCTATCGTTGAATTTATGCTCAACGGGGGCCGGAACCCGACGAACACAGACGGACATGTCCGTCTTTATAGCACGCAGAAAGCCCCAATCCGATCTGAGTCGAAATATTATCGCATGAAAACGGTGGTCGTCACCATACCTTTGTTGTTCATGGTCCTGAAGTCCGTGTAAATGTAGAGAAAGGGATGGCAAATAACGCAGAAGAAGCGAATATTTATTCAGGCCTCGGGATTTATTGGTAACCACCGACTGATTTTTTTTAACCCCCAGTGCGGAACTGCTGCCCTTCCTGTGTGCGTTACTTCCTTGTTTGCGATTCGCCTCGAGACTGCGCGAGACATGCGTCACTGCCACGCCCCGTTCGCGTGATTCTGCGAGTTGTGTATATAGTATTTCGTTGGTTTCTGTTCCTTCATAGTGTTGGCTTTATGCAAGCTAAATGTAAGAACTGCATCAATATTCTTCGACAATGTTTAAAATGTATGTTGCTTCAACACGGACATTTCCTTGCGAGGGGAACTCCACTGTAAATAATATTGAATAAGGCATTGTGTATGAAGGTTTCACTATATATCTATTTTTTTCTGTTGCAGAAATGGTGGTTATCAGTACAGGATTGTAATTTTTATACCTGCTTACAGCTTTGCTTTCCATTTCATTCCTGTTTTCTTTTCCCATCTTTGCCAGTGTTTCTTCCTCTCACTACCTTTCTCTCTTGCATCCAGTACTGTCTTCTACTGTCTCATTGTACAGGTTCATGTACCTAGACTATGGTTCATGTACCTAGACGTACTCTTAGAATAGTGGGATGAGAGGAGAACATACTTTGTAATCGTGCACACTGTTCAACATACCGGAAGGAAATGCAAATCGAACCTCACAGATCACATTTCAGGGAGCTCAGACTATCTTGTAGTACAATGTTGAAGTATGAAAACAACAGATGAGATGTGAGAGAGTATGAATCATTCCTCAAAAGTATGTCAATGAACAAAACACCCTTTATTTATGTTTAAATACTCTGTTCTGTCACTACACGTCCCTTTACATAGTTTGACAGTCAGCTAGCAGCTTGAATTAATTCCGCAGTATCACGTCAAAATGAGTACCAATATGTACCTTTGCTTGTCACTGGGGCAGTACCATTAGGTTGGATGGGGAGCATCGATGCACAACTGTTTCCAGCTCTGTCCAACCAGGCTCCTGACTAGGGAATAAGCTCAAGGAGATGTAAGCTGATGCCTCTATAGGGTCCTGGATCAAAATCTACCACTGAATAGGCATTGGACTGGATGGACAACACAGATATTCTGTACAAAAACAGCCAGAACAAGCCAGAAATTGTACTGTAGCTATATGTAAATATACCTCTTAGTCTAATTTAAGGTACAGAAATGTACTCTGAGGAACATCAGACACTGATGTAGTGCCAATAGTACAAAAATACATTATGTATTTCTGTATTATGAAAAGTACTTTTACCCTTTGATTGTATACCCCGAGTGACAATTGGTACTCTTTTTCTGAAAGAGCACAGCCACCGATTCCGCTGCTGGTGTTTATTTTCTTGAAAGTTCAACTTCTTTTTGTAAGAAAGCAAAGGCACAGGTAAGGAAAGTTTTTTTTATCCAGAACTTAACTAACAGTGTGCAAAGTACATATTGCACTTTTTCTCCAAGCTTAGTCCTTCTGAGGAATTAAAAAAAAATACTGGCAGTCGTTATAAACAAACTTTATATATCATACACCAAATGATCAAATAATAGATTAATTTGGTAACATATTCATATGTCATATAATCAAATGTGTACTTGGATATTTAATTTATGTCCTAGACATTGACATTTTTGTTTTAAATATATTACCTTTAGGTACTGATTGACCAGTTCAAATTTCATCATACCTACCAGCAAAATCTCAGCTCAAAAAGGAATGCTATTTAAGGCAGTAGTCCACGGGAAAACACGGGAATTCACCCAAAGTAATGTAACTAGGTGGAACACAAGCTTCTATAGAACAAGTCGAAGGAGGTACAGAAAAATGAAGCAAGCTACTGGCTACAAGGAGACCAATAATCAGAAGGCGGAGAGGAACTTGGACAATAGTCAATGAGTACATTTTTTTCTGCAGCAGATTTGACACCTGCTTATCACCAAACCCTGCCTTAGCACTTCCAAGTCCAAAGTTCTAGATGGATGGGCTTCAGCCCCTTCACTGCCCTGCCTCCCCCCTACCTCTCTTCTCCGTTGTGCCCCTGAGGACATCACTGCTGAGATATCAGGCCCAACCGGTGATTTCGCATCACTGTGGACCAGGCATGGATATAACTTGGGAAGCTCCACGAGAAAGGCATGCCCCCAAATAAACACAGTCAAAGGGTGTTGAAAGCATAGTAGATTTAATTATTAATATCTTAAAAAGGCTGCTACTTAAACAGCTTAGAACTTTAGCCAGGCATATACAGTGCATATGGATTTCTGAACCTTTGGAGTCATCTCCATTCTATGTTTCAGACTCATCTTAAAATGGATTCAATTCTTTTTTTTAATAATCAGCCTACAAACTACTCCACAATGACAAAGCATCAACAGGTTTTTGGAATGTTTTTTCAATTTATTAAAAATAAAAAGCTGGAATAGCCCATTTACACAAGTATTCAGACCCTTCACTTAATAATTGATTCAATGACTTCAGGCAGCAATGACAGCCTGATGTCTTTTTGTGGATGATCTTCCAGGTGTGCCACACATTCCTTTTGGAAGAATTGTTCAAGTTCAACCAGGTTGGATGGGGAGCGTTGGGTCTCTCCAACCAGGCTCTTTGACTAGGGAATAAACTCAAGGAGATGTAAGCTGATTCCCTTATAAGGTCCTGGATCAAGGACTACCACTGAACAGGCAACTTGGAGGTCCACTTAAATAACAGATTGGACTGGATGGACAACACAGATGTCATGTACAAAAACAGCCAGAACTAGCCATTCTCTTTAAGAGCGCAGCAGTCTTTCAATGTATGCAGCAAACTACTAGGTATGTTATACTAGTTCATAATAGGCAGCATAATTTACAATGCTGTGATCTTCTGGGGGAGCAACATCACAAAATGGGATGCAGGAGAAGTGAATCAGGTGGTCAAGAGGGCTAGATACAGTGGACACAAAGCTTTTCAATGCCTCGACCATCAACAGATCCATACCAGTTTTTTGGACAGTATTCCACATAGAGTGAGCTAAATCACATCTATCTATAAACTACCTATCTAGCCTGTCTTTTGTACTGCTTGCACACAGGCACTTTATGTTTTTTATATTCCTGCGGTACCAGAACTTCCTGTTCGTAGCTCAGATGAGTCAGACTAGGGACCTAACATTGATTTTTCTTGGCAGAATGCATTAATCACTGCCCAGAAATACACCTACATTTGGCTGATATTTGCTGGGAATTATAAACACTGGACTACTTAGATGGACAGCTTTTCTTTCATATCTGCTAAAGAATCCATCCTTTCACTGAACCTGTCATTGCTGCCAAAGGACTTATCTAGCAGAGAATTCTGTGGGCTTGATGAAGAATGTTATTAATTATTTAAAAACCAGAAAGCTTGATCATTATCAGTAACAACTAACTATGCTATCCAGTACCTGGCAAATGTACCTTCATTTGTGTTGCCACATGAGCACTGGTGGGTGTGGGAATGAGCAGTTGTTCCAAATACCTAGAATAATCAGAGATGATCAGGTAGGTGTTTTGTCTCCCTGAAATGGCAAAAGAGGGCGCAGGAAGTAGTAGTTCTCTGCGTTTGTCTTATTTTGCAGCATGACCCTTTGCAGATACTGGTCATGCTCTGCTATATCCCGGCCATGGACTATACTGTCGTCCATAGGGACAGCCAACCTTTATAGGCCTTCCAGTATTTATAGATTTACCTTCAGAAAATATCTGGTAGCTAGGGTGATAGTTCTGACAGCCGTTGTTGAGTGGAATTTGCCAGATAATGGGAATACAGTGGAGTTTCTTAATCCAGTGACAATTTCCTCTGCTGTTGGCAGGATGGATTGCTCCCGGTTAATTGCTTTATTCAACTGTGTGAGATCTAAACAGTCTGCACCTTGCCTGATTCCTTTGGGACGGACACCATGGTGGCACACCTCTCTGTAGGCTTGGTTAATTTCTTTGCATTGCCACTGGCTTCCATCTTCTCCCGCTCATTGTGGAATGGGATTTCCACATACACTATGGACACTGCAGGGTTGTACAATCTCCTGCACCATTGCACTAACCCCATTGCCTGAGCTACTGCTCCTGATTATTCATGCTTCCCTCTTTGACAACAAACACTTTAAAAGAATAATTATTGTGTTTTATACTGTGTGTACTGTGAATACACTGCAAATGGCCACCTGAGTCCTTGGTATAGCCTTGGACCAGATGAGCATTTCACTGTTTTATGTTTTCACTTATAATACGCGTCACCCCCTTTGTAATTTACAATTCAGTGTACGACTTATATTAATTAATACTTTTGACTCTTCATCACTTTGAGGGATGCTATTCAGACAATAATGCCTTGAAATAACACAGGCATAGGGAATGTTTTCCATCTCTCCGAGAGTGCTCAATTTTATGTTTTTGTTTATGCTTCCTTTATCCAGTAGGATTTTCATCTGCATTTTTTCAATACACCTATTCTTGAAACAGAAATCCTCCAGTGGGTGAAATATCTCCAACAGTTGACTGAAGGGAAGGTCCTTCGATTAAGGTACTTCGTCCTTAATTCAAGCGCACCTCGACGTCTAAGGATTCCAGTCAGTTTCCCAGACCATTCTGTTCTGTTTTGAATCTTAATTCATTTTTATGTATTATCTGTCTCATTTGTACGCTGCATGGAAAATTCTTCTGCGTGTAAAGAAATGTAATTAACTACAAAGGTCGATCTGGAAGCACGAGAGGATTTAACTCAACTTTTTAACTAAGTTATGAACATGAAATAATGTTCCAACGCCTTTGCTTTGCAAGTCTATTAGAAACTAGCGGTAATATGTATCAGTATAAGAAAAGGTCAACTGATGTTTCATAAGCTTTCTCACAACGCCCAGATGGGACGTAAACTTTTCCCGGGTACACAAAAACAAAACGCATACCCGGCTACATGTGGAAACTTAAGCACGACAATAACAACTGTAGTTCATTATTATTTGAAAAGCTCTATGAATTTCGTTCTTCTCTCATAATATGACAATCTGCACATTTATTCCTTGTTCACTACGTCTTATGTCATCCATATACATGCAGTAGTATAGTTGGGGTGGGGGTCGACATTAATGCGTTATTGGGGGGGGTGTCTTCAAAAAAAGTGCATACTAAACGGATTTTACTTTTAAAAGTTTAGGAAGTGCAGTTTAGGTACGCGTCGAAAGGATTTGGTTGTAATCAGCTTGATATCAGTTCTATTAAAAAACACAACAGTTCGGAATTACTTAAATTCACGCAATGCCTTCCGAGAACTTTTCAGCCCTTGTTTCTTCTCGTTCCTTTACGATCTGACAAGCGATTGGTTGGCCGCGTTACGAAATTCCGGCTGCCTTCGTGTGAATGGTGCGGATAGCCATCCATCAAAGTAAAGCGGGCGTATCCTTAGCGTTTTTGTCACATGTGCCAGGTAAGTAGCTACTTCCTGATAAGCCTTGGATATTCCTGAAAAATTGTAGGAAACAGTTACAAATATCGAACCTCGAACCCCCTTTCAAAATAATATTTTATTTGGTATAAGCTGCATGTGTTTTTTAGTTTGCTTAGGGCATCAGCCGCCAGAAGTTGCAGTGGATCGTAGTCCCGAAGTGGCAAGCAGTCTGACGCAGACGATGTTGTAAAAAATATCATAAAGGTGACTGCATGGACATCGCGCTGGAGCAAAGATGCGCAGCCGGCTGATATGGCTGTGCGAGTTTTAAGGTTGAGTGGATAGCAGATTTACCGTTTGTGCTTTGTAACGAGCTAGAACCATAGCTGGTCGAGATATTTTGGCCATACCCACCAGGAGTGCGGACGCATCTGTACTTCCAGCCAGCTTCTGACTTAAACACGATCTTGCGGATACTTCCAGGACTAGCAGATGCAAGTTCTCTGCCGGCAAGGTAATATATATTCAACAGTACATTTCTTGTGTTATTTAACTCCTTGTTTTGGAGAGTTGTCAGAGAGTTGTTCATCTTGACATGTTACACACTACATAAGACATTCAGTAATTGCGATACCCAAAATTTTAAATATCATTTATATTTATAAGATGGTTTATTATACAAAAATATATAAACTATGCTATTGTTTTTAGGGTTGTTATTACTGCTACTGCTAAAATATAACAAATACTAAAGTGTTTGTTATTGTTTTAGTTGTAACTATGGAAACGAAGATATTTCATTTTGGACATTGTTTTCAAGCATGATGTGATTCTGATTATTCCTTTGCTGACTAACATATGGTTGATTTTAATCTAGAGAGGCGTCCTTGATTTTTCTGGAACTTTGAAGTTTCGCCCGACTCAGTGTGTGATGGCGTGGGCTCTGAAATTACCGCTTGCAGATGAAGTCATCGAATCGGGTCTGGCCCAGGACTTTGATGCAAGTCTTTCTGGAATTGGGCAAGAACTTGGAGCCGGAGCATATAGCATGAGGTAAGGATGTTTGTTTAAGCGGGCTGTTGATGCATTGAATTAGTAGTGGATGATCTGACAGTTTGAGGTCGCTTAGTTTGCAGATTGGAATGTAGTGTAGTCTAACTTATTTAATTTATTTAAATTTATTTTGCTCAGTTGTAGTCAAAGTTACACGTATGCCTGAAATTAAACATTTTGCCTAAGGTTCATCAGATAAGCACTGCATTCTAAGTGTGCCACTTTAATTTGTTTTATACTGGCCATGTATGTTTGCAGGAATTGTAGATGTATAGCAGCTGCTTGGATTATTTTTGATCAAGTTGAGGCATGTGTTCAAGTCAGTCTGATGTTTAAGATTTTCTTCGTCTTTGAGTCTTTTAATTAAGCATATCAAGATTATGTGAATAATGAAGTGATGTCGGGCATTACCTTTTTTGGTGGGATTCATAGGCTGGTAAATCTATGTATATTTGAAATTAAAGTTTTGCTTTCTGTCATGGTTGCATCAATGTGTGTTTATATAAAGTGAAGTGTGGATGTGTAATTGGCTGTATGCAGAGAAGTTGTGAGTACTGACCAGTTAATGCCAAAATTGTTTTTTAAGACTTTGAATGGAAGTGAATTGATAAAATGTATTTATATATTTGAAATATACAGCTTATCAAATACACCTTTTAACAATTCGTGTTCATTTTGTCATTAGATCTCCAGTAGGAAGTTCCATTTCTAAGTAACACTATCCCATGCTGTCCATAATGGTGAATACATTTTGGGTAGCTGTTCTCTTGAAGAGAATTGGTTACAAAACATCATACATATCTTCAAACGTGTTTAGTTTTCTTCTGGTTTACTTACTTTTATATTCTATGTGTGTTGCCTTGGACTTACTCCAGTTAACCTCACCAGATCATCAAATGTTGGCTGTCAGTTCCCTCATTAATTCTATCTGTCTCTCTTCCCTGAACCATACAGTGATGTGCTGGCCCTCCCTATCTTCAAGCAAGAAGAATCAAATTTGCCCTCTGACAATGAAAACAAGATCCCGCCCTTCCAGTATGTTCTGTGTGCCTCCACCTCCCCTGCTGTCAAGCTGCATGAGGAGACACTCACCTACCTTAACCAAGGTCATTTTTTTGCTATATTCTCTGCTGTTTTAATCATTGGTAGTCTTTTTTTGTATTGCATAAATGCCACACACAGCTCTGTTATGTCTGAAGGCTCTGGAGAATTAATTACAGGCAGTCCCCAGGTTAAGAACATTTGACTTAAGGACTACTCGTACTTAACGAATTGTCATGCAGCCTATTATATAAAAAATGTGAGTTAAATACGAAGGTTCGTAATAACGAAGGCATGTACTGCTTTGCAGCATTCATGAAAGCATTGCATGGCTTCGGCGGTTTGTCAGCTCGAGGGGCAGTACAGTAAATATATACTGTATACTAAGACAAGCATTTGACTAACTAATGCTAAATCAGCCTTGAACGCACCTCTTCCACCAAACACATCTAACAAACACACATGCAGTAGAGCTCATTAATAATCGGGGGGGGGGGCTGCTTGCATAGTTAAATGTGCTTTATAATAACTCTGAGGAGGCACAGTTTTTTTGGAAGTTAAATGTAATGTTTTCTCTAGCCTGTGATTTATATTATGTGGTTTGTATTATTTGCCTGTTTTGTTTATAGGACAGTCCTATGAAATCCGAATGCTGGATAACCGGAAGGTGGGAGAACTTCCTGAAGTCACAGGAAAGATGGTCAAAGTAGGTGTTTGCCTGACATTAGCTTACTTTCTCTCTGCAAATGAAAGTACAAGCTTGATGTTTTGAAAATTATTATACGTTCATTCAAGAGTAATAATGAATAAGCTGTTGGTTGACCCTAACTATAATTGGAACTATAATTTCATCTCCCTTCCTCACATAGGTGATACACAGAGACATACAGCAAATTATAATACATATGTAAATACAGAAGAGATGACAACATGAAAGATAGTGATTATTAATTCCTGTGATTAAATAAAATGCTCAGTAAGATTGGAATTTATTATAAAGTCTTACGGAAGTGACATATATAAAAGGTATTAACGTCCTGTAGCATTGTTTTCTATGATAATTTTAGTCTAATCAAAGCTGAGATTCAACTTAATGGTTGAACTTAATTAATCTGTCTTAAACCTGGGTACTTCTGTGAGAGGTGCTGTTGTCCAGTAGTGCATCCTTTGGGTAAATTGCGCTTTCTGGCTGTTGTGTGACGTCTGTGACTTCAGAGCATCATTCGTGTGGTCTTTCACGACCGACGCCTTCAGTACACGGAACACCAGCAGTTAGAAGGATGGCGCTGGAATCGCCCGGGGGATCGCATCCTTGACCTAGGTGGGCCAAGCCTGGGTGGGCGAATGTCTGCGTCAGACCGATGGCAGGCATTGGGACGTAGGGATGCAGGGAAAAGTGAGCGAGTCTGCCTGGTTCTTTGCAGATGTCCCTATGTCTGTTGGTGTGACCGATCCGAGAAGCAACCCTACACAGCTGAACACTGTAGAGTTCCTTTGGGACCCTTCCAAGAGGACGTCCGTCTTCATCCAGGTACTGAGACCTGTCCTTTTGCAGTGGTACAAGGTCTGCAAATGCTGTTTCTTTGCGGTCCCATCGAGGTCTATGTCAATGCCGCCTTCCTAAGTGACTCTTGATGGCTTTTTTTATTTGTGGCCACATGTAGGTGCACTGCATCAGTACAGAGTTTACCATGCGTAAACACGGCGGAGAGAAGGGCGTTCCATTCCGAATCCAGATCGACACATTCAAGGAAAACGAGGGCGAAGAATACACCGAACACCTCCATTCTGCGAGCTGCCAAGTCAAAGTGTTCAAGGTGAGCCGGCGAGTGAGTGTTCAGGTCAGCCGAAGGCAGAGCGTGGCGTGCAGTTTCACCCAGCAGTCCTGCGGCTGTTTTCCTGCCTTGTCTGTAGCCCAAAGGTGCTGACAGAAAGCAGAAGACCGATCGGGAGAAGATGGAGAAGAGGGCCCCACAGGAGA
The DNA here is from genome assembly GCA_026779605.1 of Mormyrus hasselquistii. Taxonomy (NCBI): domain Eukaryota; kingdom Metazoa; phylum Chordata; class Actinopteri; order Osteoglossiformes; family Mormyridae; genus Mormyrus; species Mormyrus hasselquistii. The sequence goes on from JAODKE010000095.1 coordinate 2,336,757, forward strand.
AGGAGAAATACCAGCCGGCTTATGAGACCACAATCCTCACTGAGGTGTGACTGTCATGACAGCAAGGCAGAAACCTTCTCAAGAGTCATCAGCTTTATAGAGCATGCGTAATGCTCCATGCCTGTCTGTGATTAATCAAACTATACTATGTATTTTTGACTTCCAGTGTTCTCCATGGCCAGAGATTACATATGTCAACAACTCCCAGCCCCCTGTCTTCAACAATACCCACAACAACTTTCCAGTGGCAGACGGGTAGGTTCAGCTGCCTGAAGTGCACCATGTAGAGATCATATGCATACCTGCATGATGACAAACTTTGGCATGTGGTAGTTCCTAAACTTACTTGCACTGGATTTGGTAAGGGGCAGTGAAGATGACATTGATGACAGTTCTGTTTTGTCATTCTACAGAAATGGCTCCCCCAGCCACCAGCCTGAGCCTGTCGTGCCACAGACAGATGTGAGTACTTAAGATATGGACCATCTCCTGCTGTTTATTTTGCTGATCACTGCTTAGTTAGCCACTGCCTGACAGTTAGTTAATCCAGACCTACAAAAAAATTCCCTCATAATAATAAACAGAATGGTTATCAAGACATCAGTCACTAACAGTTCTCTGTGATGTTGAACAGGACAACAAACGTACCTTGACCATTACAGTTCTGTTAAAAATATAGGATTAGGCCTGGAACACACTGGCTGCATAGCGTGTGCATGGAACTGCTTTGTTGCATATCTGCTGTGTCGCAAACCGCTGTGGCACTGCTACTGCAAGCCCTGTTTTTCTACTAGTAATGGCCAAAAGAAGCTTCATGAACCATCTGCTGTGTTTTCTGACGTCACTAGATGGAGCTCTCTGTCCAAAGCATGCCCCAAAGTAAACCAAGAGCATCTGTTGTGGTCAGAAAATACAGAAAAGGGTTAATGAAGCTTGGTCATCAAAACTTTCTACACTAAGTTTACCTTTGATAATGGCAATCAATAATAGAAAGTTTGATTTCAGTTCATTATAAATGTAATTTGTATTTATTTTAGACAAAGGCTAAGAAGCGTATGCTCAGCTTATTATTATTATTATTATTATTATTATTATTATTTTACTATTATAGATTATATGCAGCAATTTGCTGTATATTTTGTGATTTTTGTTTATAATTTAATATAATTATAGCCTACATTGGGGTTTCTGCTCTGACTATATAGTACACATTGAACTTTCACTTTCTCCTTTTATAATATGCAATTGCTTAAAATAGTTAAAATGACTAATCTTTCTATTTTTTTCATGTCTGTATGTAGCATAGACATTGAAACTATAGTGAAATTTGCTGGTATTTCCGTATGACTATCAACAGATCTCAATCCTGAAGGAAACCAGAGATTAATTGCAGAAATTACCATATTATGCAGTGAAGGACAGTAGTATGGTCCAGGGGTAAAGTGTCCTCCCCAAGGTCACCGTGCCTCTTTGTCCATCTCCTGTGTGAAATGCTAGAACCTTCTGCCCACTGCCACGCCTCAGGAGGCCCAGCAATGGCTGCTCCGAAACCGCTTCTCACCCTTCTGTCGGCTTTTCACCAACTTTTCAGGTGAGTTGAAAGTCTGCACATATGATTCTGTATGTCTCCCTAAACCTGCAGGCACACTTCGGGAGAAAAACAAACTTTCCCTAAAGTAGTGGGTCGGTGTCCAGTGGAATCACCATATGTTATGAAGTCGTGGGTCTGCCTGTGATAGGCTCCAGCCCCCTCCCCAACCCTAAACCCGCCCCCAACCTTGTCCAAGATAAAAAGTTGGAAGATGAATGGGCATCCAGTTCATCGGAGTGCTGTGACTTAGTCGTGTCTGCATGCCTTGGTGTTTCCAGGAGCAGACTTGCTGAAACTCACACGGGAAGATGTCATTCAGATCTGTGGCCCTGCAGACGGAATCCGACTCTTCAATGCGCTGAAGGGCCGGTTAGTGATGCCCGTCTTCATGACCATGGCATGCTAGCGGAGCCTCTCCCCCTTGTCTTTCTTACCTGGCTTTACAGGACCAAGTAGCTAATCTTCAACTTAGATTACCTTACTGTTTTCATGGGGGCTGTTGGTGAGCATGACTGCATTACGGGGATTGCTGTGGCAGAAACATGACCCCTAGGTGTTCTCCATGTGTGTGTGTAGGATTGTCTGTCCCCGGCTCACCATATATGTGTGCCAGGAGTCGCAGCAGGCAGGGGATCAGCAGCAGAAGCATGAGAACGGAGATGGGAGCAGCAGCACAAATGGAACCTTCTACGGTCAGTACCTAGAACTCTGCAGCCTGTGGAATTTGGATAATTGGAAAAATTTCTTTTGCCTTTCTGGGGCCACTTTAAGGAACTGGAATTTGGATGGTGTTTAGCTTACAAAGTAAGTGGGGCGTTAAAGGGAATATATGGTGTCTGCCTGCCCCCCAGTGTACCACGCTGTTTACCTGGAAGAACTGTCGGCCATCGAGCTGACGGAGAAGATAGCCCAGCTTTTCAACATCTCGCCAAGACAGATCAGTCAGATTTACAAGCAGGGCCCAACGGGAATCCATGTTCTGGTCAGCGACGAGGTGAGTCACTGATGGGTTCTACACAAGTTCCTGGGTCACCCAGTCGCATACAGTGTGACGGCCGAGCGGAAAGCATCGTTCTAATGTCCATTACATCCCTCGCAGATGATACAGAACTTCCCAGATGAGTCGTGTTTTGTCCTGGACACGATGAAAGGTAACGGCAGTCCGTACTTCCACCTGGATGCCCACAGCCATCTCCTGCGGTGAGAGTGTCTACAGCATCTCGAAGACAAATATGGTTTGAAATGTCTCGTATGTTCTCTTCGCAGCCGAGAATAACGAAGGGTACCATGTCATCCTGAAGTGAAGGCCTTGTGAGAAGACAGGCAAAGCCCATGAGGCCCCAGTGCTCCCCTGGTTCTCCAATAGCATCTGGTTGTTGTAACTGTCTGGCTGTCATATTAATCTGGTGGCCTTACAGTTCTCAAAAGGATGTCTTCAAAAAGGGCGGGGGGATAATTATGTACTTCCTGTGTTTTTAAATAATATTTTTTATCATGTTTATTGTTGTTTTGCAACCCTGTTGTTCTAACTTAAGTTATCTTATTTTCTGTTTTTAATGCTTGCTTCTGGATTTTATTTATTTTTTTTTTTACTCGTCTTCATCAGTTTGTCACCCATGTTTTTTTTTTTCCTCGTTCTCATTTCCAGAGAACCATAAGCAAAGTGGGTGATTTTTATATTTAATTTTTTTTTATTATTATAAATTTTATTACTAAATGCCAGACCTTCAGGGTTTTCCCCATTGCCGACTCTTAGATCGAATGCCGCTTTCCACTTCCTCGTCTGCTCCAGCTGCTATGCATACCTGTATGGTCCCAAAACTGCTGGAGAGCTATGCACTCATACTTGCAAGATCTCGCTACAAATAATCGTAGAAGTTCTCAGGCTGTAGCATATGGTAAGTTTGTCTGTGGCGTGTGCTGCAGATCCGTGGCAGCATCCAGGATACCTGCTGTCTTTTTGTTTATGCTGTGTATTGTCTGAAAGCTTCTAGGGAGGAGTGAGGTGATTTTAGGCGGCTTGCTGAGAGTTATCAGTGCCAGGGCCTCCAGAGCTGCTGTTTGAATGTCTCCTGCCCTTTTCCTCCGCGTTTTATTTGCCTGATTCGTCTGTATGTTTCTACACGTGGCTGGGAGACCATTTGCATGGCTTTTCCATTCGTAGCAAAAACGGGCATAAGTGCTGCTCTTGGATCTCCACACGTCGCATTTTTTTTTTCTGGGTTCTCTAGCGAGCGGCCTCTTGGTGCCAGAACTAGGGCGGCACTTTCCCTCTTTGTTACAAGGGTAACACAGAAAATAATGACTGCCGGATATTGTATAAAGATTAAGTATTTTTTTATACTGACAATTTGTAGGGTTGAGCAAGAAGTGTCTTTCTGCTTACGTTTCCTCCTCATTTTAGTTCCAGAGTTGTTGGTCTAATACCACAAGAAATGCAGCTTTGGATCTGTTGCTCTGAGTATTGACATCTATAGACATGAGGCTGCTGCCATACTGGAAACGGCGAGATGTCTGCACCGAAATCTAGGCTACAAATTGGAACCGCAGATACAGTACAAACCCTGATCCCCTCCACTGTAGCTAGTGCATTTGTAAATCTGACAGTACCGGCCGTCTTTGTTGCTCTGCAACGGCAACCGCAAAGCACGCCACATCTATACAGTAAAAACCGTGTTTTATAACTGTGGTTCTCTGTTAAGCATCATTGTGCTGTTACGTTTTGAACCTACAAACAAATATTAAACAGATTTTTTTTACTTGTGTTACGATCATTTCATTGGTGATTTGTTTACAGGTCGTGTTTCCGAAGAATATATTTTATATCTTTTTTTAAATGGCCCGTGTTAGATTTAAAATAAAACATTGCAGTAGCAAAAGACACACTGTGAATGTTGTTTAATTTTCTCCTTCTCGTGACTTCTCCTGCTGCCGTGCTCTTGGTTAGAGATATATTCAGCATTTGAAGCTGTGAATGATGGTACAGTAATAAGGAAGGCAGATTCCAGGCTGTCCTGTTCCCTATGCCTGCCGCTGTACTAAAAATATATAAAATAATACTCGCATATAAATTTGCTTTTGGCATGATTTATTCTCCTGAGGTAATCCTGGGATATAATGTAGGCAATGTGTGGAATAATGATGTGTTTGTTTTGATATGAGACAGACAAAACTGCAGTACTTAAGGTTACAATGGGGCAGATCTGAGGTGTTTGTAATCGGGTTATGGTTGATACGAAACACTCTTCTGTCCACCCTACAGCCGATTATCCTGCGACCGAAGTCGTATCTGGTCGTATTTGTTACTCCGTCTATTGGAATGAAATTAGCTTTTTAGAGACGGTGGCCAAAAAAAGACTTCTTACGGGCTAGTAGCTTCAGTGATGTAACTACGTTTCCCAGCTCACTCCTGGTGTTCTCGTGATGTCACTGTGAATTAATATTTATTATACATATATATTTAGAATTATATATTTATATAATGCTGTTAACAGCAGTGAGACCTGTTATTAGCAGTCCGAGGCAGATGGAGGGAGGACAGGGACTGCCGGTTGTTTAAAGCAGGAAACGTTTTATTGCGTACAGTGTGAACGTAGGGGAAGGATAAAAGGAGAAACGATTACGGCCGATTTGGAGGAATTACACATAACACCTAAAATATTAAGGCCTTTTTGATCCCGAAATCGAAAGGAGGAAAGCCGGTTGGAGCAGATCTTTCCGGCCAATCCTTAAAAGAAGAGTGGAAAAGAATAGGAGATATATAGTCTTCCTTTATATGTCGTCTTTTTACCAAAACAAAGAAAATCAAATACTAAAGAGCTGTGTTCAGCCGTTCTTTCAGTTTATCTAGGGCTGTTCAGCTACGTTTGTAACGAAACACTGCTGTTTGGACAATATTTGTAGTTTCCTATTGCATTTTAATAGACAGCCTTAGGTTTCCTCGCATTTTTCCCTTTCACGTTTCCGAAGAGTAACAGGGATCTTCTTTTTCCGAAGGTAAGAGGGCACTGTCAGTCAGAAACCGAGTGTTTTAACGCAAAGATGAAATTCTGTGGGTCCGAAAGGGGTGAGCAGCGGCTCCTCCGGAGAGCTGGGACTCGGTGTACTCTTTCCACTTTGTTATTTCGCATCAGATCTGGCACCGTGTGTTGTATGGTACTATGATACTGTATAATAATACTAAAATACTATAATATTACACCAACCGATAATAATATGAATACACGCTTCATTTAAATACATTTTTTGCCTATTTAAATAAGGAACTGGGTGGGACGATTGATAAAATTATAGACCAAAACATTAAATAATAATGTCTAAATACACACGAGACAAATACTACGGTATCTTCCTACCGATAAAGTCAATAGAACTTGCATTGTTCCCTCGGATTTGAAGGTTCCTCGGTTTTATCATTTAATGAACTTCTTTGATAAGAGAGGAGACTACAATGATAAACCACACCGAAATAAAAGTAATAATAAATTTAGCAAGGGTATCACAAACATGACTGTTCTGTTCGAAGTCTATTTAAGGAACTCCATCTTAGAGGGGGGCAAGCGTGAGATTACATATGCAACTATTTGACAGAGGAAAAAAAGAGATGAAAAAAGGCTATTGTTGTGGTTTGTGATTTATACCAAATAGGTTATGAGAAGAAATGATCCCGAAATCCATTTACAAATTCAGCAGCTGTAAATTGAGTGTCGTGTTTTGACATGCATTTGCTCAGCACTTCTCTCGGAGGGTTTAAAATAGTGTAGTTAAGGTGTGCATATTTCTGAGAGCAGAGTCAAGCAATATTGTGGAATAAAAAACAGTAACCAAATACCAGTATGATATTCTGTGTCTAAATGTACCCATCATTCTCAAAATAGCATTTGCACATTTTTTGAACAAAAACAGACTCAGAATGACAACGAGGGATGCAGAACCTTTAAAGATGTGTTTCATCACTGTCTCTGTCCTCCATAGACTTCAAAGCCCCTTTGGAATGGAGCTGACTCCCTCAGAGAATTTTTAGATGCTCGCACAACCTCACTGCCATCTTTGAGGTGCCAAAGTTGCTGGAAGAGAGTTGAAATGCATATTTGAGTGGCCTTTTCAGCATATCTTGCCAAAGGTTAATTTAGCTCTTTGGAGATTCACTGGACATTTGCTTTATGTAATCTCGCCATTGGTCTGCTTCTTGTCCATGTTTAACGCCCCTTCCCTGGAAAAGGGTTTGCTCCAAAATTACAGAACTAATGACTCTAAAGTTCAAGCATTTAAAATGATTAAGGGCAATTAAAGCTACCATTTTATAGACTCAGCCTTTAGATATGTTTACCCTGCCCAACAAGCTTTCGTGAATATACTGGAACTTAGTCTAAACCTTAACCTTTTGATTTCTTTCATGCCCATCATGGTCTAACACAGGGGTGGCCGATTTTATCCACAAAGGGCCGGTGTGTATGCAGGTTTTTGCGATAACCTGTAGGTCAACTATTCAAATCCAGGTTTGAGGACTCTTCAGCCAATCAATCCTCTATTTAGTAATCTAATTAGGGAGTTGCAGAGAAAACCCGCATACACACCGGCCCTTTGCGGATGGAACATTGGCCACCCCTGGTCTAACAGATTCTCAGTGCATGCAGACATAAAGTACCAACTATAATGAGGTAGAGAGTGAGCCATATTTCTCTGTCTGAGATGAGGATCATCTTCATTCTCATTCATTGTGGGCTCATGCTTACTACTGTCGCTACAAACTTTGCATACAAGTAATGGACACTATTTGAGCACTTTTATTGCTTATTTTAGTCATACTTATTGCAGCAGGGGTGCACAGGATCATGTCAGTTTGCATTGGAACACCGAATAATATTTTGCTGTATACATAGTTAGTGAAACGGCAAATGTGCAGAAGTGAAACAATGAAAGTGTAATATTTATTTGTTTGTTTGTTTGTTTTTAAGTGGTTTTTAAGAGTAGCGTGAGTGGGTTACACTCTTGTCACGTACCTCTGGGGTTGGGAATTTGAATCTTGCTTGGACTTTGTGCATGAAGAATTTGCATGTTCTTCCCATGTTGCAGTAGTGTCCTCTAGGTATCTCCTCCTGCAGCCCAAGGACATGCACTTAAGTGAACTGGCATCCATTGTTCATAGTGTGTCCCCGGTTGTGGACTGGCATCCCATTCAGAGCATTCTCCTGCTCAGCACCTAATGCTGCTGGGATAGGATCCAAGCTCACCATGACCCTGTAGTAGATAAACAGTTGAAAAATGGATGAATCTGTGAAACTGAGAATCAGTTGTGAAGGGAGGCAGTAGTCATGCCATATGATGCTGACTAAAAGAGGAGAGCATGAAGGCTAACTTTACATTCATGACATCTTTGACTTTTTGATAGCTGTGTGGGGACTTGGGAATCTGTGTTCTTATGTTGCTGTGGATTTGTCCTTATATACTAATGCCGACTTCAATTTTGATTTTATGTACTGGAAGGAGTTGAGGGTTCTTGAGTGAGGAAGTAAGTCTTCAGGTTGCTCCGTCTCATCACCAGCTGATGAGTTTGATCTTCATAGACATTTTCGACTATGAGACCAGTAACCCAGACAGTCTCAGACAATACTGGGAGCGGATATGGGTCTGTTACAGAGAGTTTTGGGTTCAGATCAGGGCGTGGGAATTCTGTAAAAGCATTTATTTACAATGGTGATTGCTAGCCAATGAAAAGCTGAAGGAGAATTCTGATGTCACTTTACATATTGATCTACGTAGCTGACAAGTCTGATTCAGTGTCAACATCAATATAGTAAAATAACATTATGTGATTAAGGGTATCATCAGCATGTCAGTTGAGATTTGGGTATAGACGTCCATAAAGGACATAAGTAATGATAAAACTGATACCAACTCCGATTATGAACAGATGCAGGATTATACCATGTAATACTGAGTACTCTGAAAAAATAATTAGTATAAAAACAATAGAAATCCAGCACTGCTGGTACTTGGACCCATAAGTGCATTAAGTACTGTTTTTGCATATTGTAAAAGTCAATGTGTTTGGGAAGTCTCTTCATTTTTCTCTTCAAGTCTGTTCATTTTCAAGGTCTTTATGAGTTACGATTTTATAAAGACCTGTCTCTGTTTCTAAGAAGTGACACTGAATACTGGAAAACTCCACTCTGCAGTGGAGCAAAAGGACATTTGTTACAAGGTTGCTGTAAACGTTCGTTTGCCAGTTTCCATGGTAACAGTTTTTTTTTCCCTTACTTGAGCTCACAATCTTAATAGAATTTTTACACTATGTGGAGAGAGTGATGGAAGAAGAATTACAATGAAAGTACATCCAGAGAGGTCATCTAGGGGAGTCTAAGAACCGCTGGGAGCTGAAACAATGTCAGTCTTTATGCCACCTTTTTCCCTGGTTAATGTTCTTATTTCGAATCATCTATCAAATTTGACTTCACTGGGTCTTGTACTTCAGTAGAAGAGAAATGACCTCAAACCATTGAAAGAGTGCAGGGCTTTAGTTTTTGCGTCATGTTTGCATGGGTTTCCTCTCACAGTCCAAAAAACTTGATTTGGTGAATTTGTGTCTCTAAATTGCCCATATTGTGCTATTCTGCATGATGTATGATAGCCTGTCTTTCTGTTCATGGTGTCCACATCATTGTGCAGTGAACTTCCGAGCATCGGCTCCAGGTGCACTGTGACCTTGTATTTGATAATTGCATGTGGAAAAGGGATGATTGTTGGATTTATCTATTAATTTTCCATACAAACTCCGGAGCCTGTCGCAGAAGCTAAGGGCACAATGCAGGGAATAACTCAGGATGGGTGCGGTAAGTAAGGGCTCATACACAGAGAGCAAAAAACTAGAATCTGGGTTTTAAAGCGCAACCTTTTTAAACAAATAACTCAGGATGGGGCACCAACCCATGACAGGGTGCACACACAATTTGGTAACTCCGGTTCACCTGGGTGTGTTTTTGGACTGTGTAGGGGGGGACCCCACGTGGAGAGAATGCAAACCCCCCACATACAGAGCCATGGGTGTGGAGGGCATGCAGACCCCCCCACACGAAGAGCCATGAGTGCGGAGGGCTTACAGACCCCCCACATGAAGAGCCATGGGTGCTGAGGGCATGCAGACCCCCCCACATGAAGAGCCATGAGTGCGGAGGGCTTACAGACCCCCCACATGAAGAGCCATGGGTGCTGAGGGCATGCAGACCCCCCCACATGAAGAGCCATGAGTGCGGAGGTCTTGCAGACCCCCCACACGAGGAGCCACGAGTGTGGAGGGCTTGCAGACCCCCCACATGAAGAGCCATGGGTGCTGAGGGCATGCAGACCCCCCCACATACAGAGCCATGGAACACAGGCCTCCATGAGTGTGAGCACCCACCCTAACTACTACACCTTTTCATTTCCATATAGTCACCCAGTCGAAGAAATATTAAAATAAATAGTGTAGATTTAGGGGCATTTCATGCTACTCAAGTAACGACTTCCAGTATCCATTTGAATACATTTTAAGGAAAACCATATCCATTGTAATTGATTTGGATTCGATTTCTTCATGGGAAGTTCATCAGTAGTTATTTACTTCTGGGCCTAATTAGCTGAAGAGCCAGGACATTGTTTATGCCAACAACATTTTTAATGTTTTAATAATAAAAAAAGGCAAAAAACAGGCATCATGCTATCAGGCTAATTGCCGCATTCATCATCTGGATATACAGATGCATTTGTGACCCCCCCCTTACAAATATTCAGTGCTATTATTTCAGAGCAACTATTATTAAAGTTTTGAGAAGTTCTTTTTTATTTCCAATCCAGTCTCACTTCTTTTGAAGCTGCTATACCACGTCTGTCAGCATGTCTGCTTGCAGCAGAAAGAGGTTTCTGGAAAAAAATGGGACAGGCGAAACCTCTTACTGTTATGAACATGTTTTTTTTTGTCCTGGCAATATAGGTGGAAACAGTGTAACTTTGATGTTTTCTTCGAGCATTTTAGAAAGACGGCATGCTATAATCATAAACCATTCCAGTTAACTGCCTCATTAGTGATGAACTTGATTACAGTATTCAAACCAGCAAGATAAGCTTTGATCTAAGATATTGAATCTGACTGACATTGGTTCTTTGAGAATCTTTTTTATAAATATGGACCATACATAGTTGGACACGTTACTACTGATTAAAAGATTAAAACTGATTAAAATATTAGCATGAAAACTAGCCCGAAATAGCAACACTCTAGCTTTGTAGAGCGCACATTTAATGTCAGTATGGCTTAAATGCTTCTTAAAAAAACATTCTTAATATGTGTAGAGATTACACTTCTTAAGCAGTACAAATTGGGATTATCACATTTTGTCTTAGTATAGTACGAATTTTACACAACAGAATCAGAGGAAATCTAGCAGCGGAAATGGTTCTTTTTAAACGATGACTATTCTGTTCAATTGATTAAATATGTTGGTCTTAAATATAAAGGGGAATTTCTGTAACCAGTTTTAGGTCAAAAATAAACTTGAAAATACCACTTGACACGGAGCTTGGCATACAATACATAACAAGCTGATTCCTTCATATTTTATTGTGCTTACTGTCTATCCGGTGTCCATCAGTACCCCCCCCCCCCCCATCACCACAGACCAGGTTACATGGACTCCCCAACGGCATTTGGGCCACAGAGCCGGTTTGAAGAGATGGATAGCGGCTTGCCCTGCCCTACCCCCAGCACCTTGGACGATGACGTCTTCAGCAGTGACAGCGCTGACAGCTGCGACAGCCTCCACCCGCCCTCTGCTCCCTCCCTCACACGTGAGTGCTGTGCAAACAGCGGTTATCAGTTAGGTAGGGGGGAATAGTTTACTCTGTCTGCAAAGCAACAGATAGGCCTTTAATTACAGTAAAACCTAATAACGATCAGTCAAAGAGGACTCCTAAGCTAACACAAACTTTATATTTAATTGTTAAAAGTGAGCTTGTTCTGTGAGAAGGCAGGAAATCCCACAAGAAGCAAGCATAGCCTCTGCAGAACAAATCCAGTTGTTTTTCGCGGACACATTATTGATCATCTTAAGGCCATTTGCACTAAGCTTTTATAAAGGTGCCCTTGTCCCCCCTGTAGTGGTTGGCAGCACAAATCCTACTTTTCAGACTGATGACGGAGACTCAGTTTTCACACTAATGCTTGCAAGCAGTTTGTTAGGAGCCGGGATCGACCATAAACTCCTTGTCAGTGATTAGCTAGTGTTTTTCGGGTGCCAGATGTCATATGGAATTAAATATGTAAATAAAAATGATTAATATTTTTTCCCTCAAGACAGCTGCAAATGTCAAATACTCGTGGTTGGACAATGCCTAATGTAGCTGTTAGCATCTGCTGAGCATTTTTTTTTTTTTCCATCTTTGTTTTTATATATGGGTGTTTAACTAATGATGCATGTTGATAACTGTCATACAGCTGGGCATTTTATCAAGGTCATTCAGGTTTAGCGCCTTGCATGAAGCTCTTGCTGCAGAGACTCTCGTCAACAGAGAATCCTCAGATCTAGGTCCTTAATCTGTACAGTGCTTGCTGTTTTGTGTTTTTGCACATCCATCGATTTGCCTCCCTGTCGAGTAACATCCAGGTGTACTTACTTCTGAGGTCCTATAAGAGCCCTAATAAAATCGATCGAGAGACGTCCGAAGAAGACGAAGACGTAGTAGATGTGACCGGACTTATTTTGGCAGGTGTGCAGCATCCAGCAAGAACCAAAACAAACCGATCACACTGCTACTATGGAGGGTTAATTAGATGTGAATGCTATTGTATCTTATATTGTACAGTATATTTGACTTGTCCCCCATAATGATCAGGACTGCCTTACATCCTCGTAAGTCAATGGATAGCTGTAGTTTGAATCAGCTGTATTTCCCATTTTGTCCTTCCCTCCTCCAATTCATATCTCTGTCACCCCTCCCCCCCTTGTTCCTTCCCCGACCAGCTGCTTCTATCCTCCGGCAACACAGGCTGCCTCCCAGCCGAAAGAGCGTCCGCTTCGACGCAGTCACCGTGTACTACTTCTCCAGGCGTCGGGGTGTCACCAGCATGCCCAGCCAAGGCAGTCGCTATCTAAGCATGGCACCTCGGCACAGCGCCGTCCGCCACTACACACTGGGCGAGATCACCTGTGAGCGGGACAATGTCCACCGGCGCCTACTGCGCCCCCACCTGCGGCAGGGAAAGCTCCGTGCCTGCAGGAAGAAGGTGGGGCCTAAGCTGTAACAAGTGGGGATGTGGACACTGGGATTGTATGTTTAGGTCAGAGTCAGCCAGCTCTGCTCCTTGACGACTGCACGGCATGATGAGTCATCTTCCAACTCAGTTTCGTATTGGTGTATTGTATTGGTGTATTGGTGTATTGAAGTTATGTTCTGACAATTATGATGCTTCCTTGATCACTTCAAGAATTGAAACAGTTTGGTCCAGATGATTAGTTGAATCTTCTAGTTCCTTCTGGGCTGAACCAGTATCTCTAGTCCAGTACTGAATAGCGCTAATATAGGACAGAAGCACTGACTGACCAAGATTGATCCGGGTTCAGAAAGCAGTCTGTCTGTCACTCTTGGTTGGAGCCATTATTCTCGCTGTTTGTGCCTCTCTCATAACCAGCTGATGCGGAACAATGCTGAGGTCGACGCCTTGACGGCTGAAGTCGTATCCAGAAAGGACATGGATGGGGAGGGCGTGGAAGCAGATGAGCACTTCCTCCTGCGAGCTGGGTCCAATGTGTGGTCACGTGATGACTGCGGCTGCAGCCAGACAGGTGTCACATGCCAGGTGAGGGGTGGAGATGTGGGCAGACATAGGGCTGTGGTCAGGGGTAGGGCATGGGTAGGACTTTCGGAAGGTTATTTAGCCTTCAGTCTGTTTCCATTGCTGCTCAGTACAAATTTACACGATATGAGGTCTTATTCTCACATTGCAAATCAGCAAAGCTTCCCTTTTTCATTCTTAAGCAGCACTTATGTTCCAAAGTTTATAATCTCCTGATGCATTCGCTTTGTGACTATATTCAGTTCCATTAGTGTTGAAGTGAGCTAGAAAGGACACCACGTTAACTCTGAATTGTCAGCCTAAGGCTGGGTGAAAGAAGTGTAACGTACGGAATTGCAATTTGTGTGAGTCTGATTTTAACAAACGGACCTGTAGCCTGAATACTGTTATCTGCTATGTGAGATGAGGCCGCAGATCAGGTGAATTTTTCACAAATTTTCACAAATGAGGTACTTATGTCAGCACCCCCTCCCCCGATGTCTGTGACATGTCCAGTTGAGCCAGGCATCTTTCCCCTGCTGGAATTCATGTGACGGCTATGCAAGCAGCCCCCTTTTTGCACATTCCCACTGCCCTCAGTCCTCGATGAAGAACCCGCAGCTGAGCGTGGGCATGGGAGGGAGCTGTGAGGAGCTCAGTGTATCGCCTGCCCACTGTCGTACATCTGCTGTTGAAGGAGGACTGCAGTCCCACCTTGTGCCTGTAAGGGGCACAGAGGAAGAGGTCACAGTGGCAGATCACGAGGTCCAGCGGGATACCCTGGCGCTGGAGAACAAAACAGCAGTTCTGCACCTTCAAAGTGCTGAGGAGCTGGAAAGGAAGAGAGAGCAGGAGGAGGATGAGAGCAGCGGTGTCAACCAAAGACTATGCTTGGTAGCCCATCCCCTCATGGATGGGCAGGAGGACCAGGGGGCGGGACCAGTTGACATCCAGGAGGGTTTTCCACCCGATGCCTCTGTACTCTGTTTTACGGAGACTCAGGCATGTGTCTCAGCCATCCTGAATGAGTCCGCCACTGTGGTCTACTACCAAATGGGTATTGAGGAGCCATCTACGTTGGTTGTCTCTGACCTCCATGTAGAACAACATAATGTGCAGGAAGTGGTGGGCAAGGCTGTTGATGGGGATGGCCAGGGACAGGTGAGCCTCCGACAGGATTTTAATGAGAGTCCCAGCCTCCCGCTTCTGGTAGGCAACCTGGGAAATGAAAATGCCCCCCCTCTCCACCCAGTGTTCTCTCAAGAGTTGGAAAGTTTACCTACTGAAAATGTGATGCATTCTGAGGTTTAGGGACCTGACATTTTGCATTGTTTTGCACAGTAACCCAATAAAGCTGGTTGCCAACCTTAGTTATAATAATTGCTGATTTGTGCTATTTTATGAGGGTTTCCCTTTGGTATGAACAAATCAACAGAGGGATTAATCCCGTCTGAAGTACAAATAGATCCACTGTCTTTAGGTGTCCTTGACGGTGGAGAATGATTTAGCACCACAGGGCGTTTTGGGTTGATATTAGTAGAGTCATTAGGTTCTGAGATCATGTAGTTGAGATATCTGAGCTAAATCAATCATTAGGGGCTCATTCAGATTCATTTAGGGCTTCAGCCCCAAATGTACCAACTTAGTAATGGCTCTGTTCGATATTCATAAGCACAGTGACTTTAGATTCCTCAGAGGAGCCCATCAGTCTTACCTCACGTTGTGATATAAACCCCAGTCCCTGTAACAGCATGCATATTTCTTGTGTGACAAACACAGTATTGAAAAGTGTCAATTTTAAGACTGAAAAGAGTTATGTGCAATTTGCAATCTTCTGACAAGCTCTGATAAACATATAAATCCTGGGAATACTTGCCGATTTTTTCCATGTACTTTGCGATGTTGGCATGGTAAACATACTAGAAGAATGTCCCTGTTTACTCAATATATTTTAGTGTTTGTGACTGCTAACCCCACATGATTATGTACAGAATCCCCTTAAAAAGGACTTTGCCACAGTCACTTTGTCACAGTTGAAAAATTCACAACTTCCATTTTACCTAAATGACATCCATTGTTTTATGCAATGCTTAAGAACAAAATTATTTGAATATGAATTTTAAGTAACATCCTTGACATAATGTTATGAAATTCAAAAGAGGTTTATAAGACTTAATGACAATTTAAGAGTGATATTTATAGCGCAGTTACTAAAGAAAATGGCAAAGTTTAAAGCTTACAATAACCTTAAGAAAGTAGGCATTTTTCACACATTTATATATGATTAAAAACGCCAGGTGTTGTTTTGTGTCCACACTGTTTTTTCTGATCCCTTGTGCTAACTAAATAAGGAAAGTCTACCTTGCCTTCTGGACTTTTTTCCAGTTACTGTAATGAGTGATTGACAAAGTTGAGGTAATTTTATTCCAACACAGAATAAAATTTAATTTGAAAAACTGTCACTGAATGTAAGCAGGTGCAATTCATGTTTACATTTGAACTTTTTTTGTGACACGGTTTTATACGTTTAAAATAATATAATGCGTAGTTGGCAACTGTATAGATGTTCAAACATGAATCTTATTTCTCTCTTGAAATATTCGTTCGTAGTTATGTTGCAAAACGTATTGGAAAATACGTATTGAACTATTATATCAGAAATATTATTAACTCAAGATCGTGCTAATCAAGAGCCACATCTTTTAGGAGAGGCAGATGAAGATAACTATGAAATCTGAGGGATTGGTCTCAAAAATCCGCAGGTCTGTACTGCAGTGATGCCTAAGTAGACCTACCTGAAGAGAGGTTTGCCTTGTACCCAGGGTCTTTGGGACCCAGGAACCTTCAAGACAGGTTGGCATGTCTCAAAGATATATCAAAGCATTTAAAATCATTCTGTTTCATGAGCAACGCAGGTGTATGAGCCGCAACAACTGACCCGATACTTGAATCCATTGCCTGTGGTCATATGCATTTTTTGTTAAACTGAACACATAATTGATAGAGTAAAAATTCTGGTAGATAATATAATAAGGAAGCTTAAACTGGCTACCTTGGCAGTGAACAGTCGTCATTTATGGAGTTACTATATTACTCTGATCTTCATTCGTTTTTATTTTTATTTTTAAAATCAGTAACCCGACTTACCATTTCCTCAGTGTTATTAAGAAACATTTTATTTGGTTTATTTTATTATTGCTAGCAAAATAATTATGTCCATGTTCTTATATAGTAATGAGGAGCATTGCTGGTCTAGGTGACATTCAATAAACGTGATCTTCACTTCATTTAAAAATGTTAGTGCAACCTTTGAGAATAAAAATAGTGTATGACATATATTGTACTTTGTTATAAAATATCTGAAACTGATGTTCTTAGAATTTTACAATGGTCTGAATGTGTTGTCATAAAGCGTCTTCTGTGAGTACAGATTCAAGCCAAAATGTAATTTGCATAAATGAATCTAAAACCTAAACTGTTTGTGTGAAAATATCTAATAAATTCATAGCACTATGGGATATTTCTAAATGCAAAGTATAAAACCTCGCTGTTTTTCATTATGTATATAATTATTCTTATACATATATATATTTTCTTTTTTTAAAGTAAAAATCTCTGGCTTTTACATTGTGCCTTTTTCTCTGTTTGCTGACTGTTAACATGTTTTATGTGCGCTATTTAAATTGTAAATACTATTACATCTCACTGTGTTGGGGTGTGAAGAGTCAGTGATGTTCACAAAGAAGCAAAAATTTCTATGAGAAATGTCCTTTTGAAACGTTTGAATGCGTGTGACTGCACCACGCCTTTGCGGCACAGGTAGAAAAGTCGCAGGAATGGTGCAGCACCAATCGGGTAAAGAAAATGGATGGATGGAGACTGTGCAGGTTTCCATGTCGGACTTTGGATGGTTGGAATTTTTTGAAGCAAAGTCTGCTGTACAAATACACCTAAACCTACTGTACGTATAGTTAAGTAACAGTCGTTTGACCAAAGCATATAGCATCTCTTGATGTACTGTATCATGGTGTAGGTCTACCCTGAAGAAGTCTTCATAGCCACTCTGTACATGGTTCTGCAGTGGCTCTGAAACTCATTTGAAAAGTTGTTTTTGCTTCTTTGAATATAACATGAATGTCTGATTATCTTTCTCCTAAAAGGTGACCTGATTCAGCACACAATCCATCGACAAGGTTCTTGAAGGTTCTTGCCTTACTGTATGAAAATGTTATTCACACAGTACCAAAAGTAAACAAATAAAGAAACAAATAGCTTAAAAAATCTAATTAAATGCCTCTTTAAACCTACCACATTGTTTTAAAGTTTGCATTATGTCTTAATGAGTGGCATAGCAATGGTTTAAACTTTATATTGAGTTTAATTTAATTAGCTGGAGTTGCATTGGCATCTCTAATTCTCTAGAATAAGAATCTTGCCTGTTAGCCCTTTCAAGGCTGTTTTTGAAAAGAAATCTGTTCTTAAGTCTTTGGTCAGAGTTATTAATCTGCACAAAATGTGGTTTTGTTTATTTTTCCAAAGTTTCTTCCTGTTTTTTGATTAAATTTCCACTGCTCAGAGAGACACGATGCTGGTTCTCAGCCTCAATGTCTAAGGTTCCAGACTGGTGTCTGTATAATCCAGTAGGCTTACACTGATAGATCTAAATGTGGCAGATGGGTAGATGGAAAAGAAATGTTCATTTGTTCAAGTGTTCAAAGAAGAACACTTGTGATCAAAAGACTGCTGGTTTGAATCCCCGAGCCACAAGGTATCACTGAGTTACCCTGAGCAAGGTCCCTCCCCCAAGCAATGCTCCCTAGGTGCTGAATTAGCTGCCCGCTCTTATGTCACAATGTCACATATGAGTTAAATGCAGAGGACAAGTTTCCTTGTGGTATGTCAACAATGACTCCTCACCTCACCTCATTTACTGGTTGATGTCCCTGTGTGAACACCAAAGGGCAGTATTGCTGCAAATTACTTGGCAGCTTTTACGGGAAATTTTGCAGCGCTAACTTATTGTGAAACACATAACGGCTACACTATTTTTCTGTAAAGGACGGCTTGATTGCTGGATGTCAAATTATAGATTTGAGTTACTACATATTGTTTCACTGTTTGTACAAACCACATTTTCCCAGATAAATTGCACAATGTGTTTGCAGCCTAAGAAGGTGTTTTCAGAACCATTTTGTTTTGCGCCTGCAGAACTTCATTTTCTTGCTCACTTCTTTCCTTCTAATGTTGGGAAATACCAGTATGAAGTGGACGTGTGGAGGCTCAGGTAGCATCCAAAATCAGCCCCTATAACCAAGCAGCTTTAAATGGAGATACATCAGGCATTGCACCACACATGCAGACAGGAAAATCTGGGGAGAACAGAAAAGATGCATAAAGGTAAAAATCTCTACCACTCTCAGTGCTGCCCCATTGCAGAGTTATATTATGCAATTTCAGCAGCAGGGTTGCCAACTCTCACCCATCTGGTGTGACACTCATTCTTTTTGACTCTCTGATGCAAGAAATCTTACGGAAAATTTATATTATTCCATTATAAATCTAAAATTAACTACATATAAAATGTTGGGGTAGTTTGCAAACCCTACAGACTATTTACAAGTTAATAAAACTGTTTCATACATGTAAATGTGTGTGTGGACTAGTCTCTAATGGAATATTGCATGCTAGCCAGCTGACCAAAGTTGGTGACACTACAGAAGGCTAATCTAAGCCCCTTATTTCCATCACATCTACACCTCGCACCGCAATAAATGGGCTTCACTTAAATCAACCCCGTGTTGCTGCAAATATAAAAAGGGAGGTTAATACAACAATGCATCATAATGAACATTCTCTTTTAGCTTATCGGAATGAAAATATGATATAAACTATATTTTATACAAGCACAAATGGCTTGAAAGTCCATGCCACGGATCGCTTTTTAATAACATTTTAGTTGTATAAAGTGTCCTATTTTTGGCATGCAAACGTTGAACCATTTAAACCTGTAGGGAGCATTTATAATAAATACAAAAATGTCCAAATCAAAAAATCAAAAAAAAGGACATAATAAGTAGAAAACGAAAAATTCTAGATTGGAATGAAGGTCTAAAGCCCCAGGAATACTGACCATAGCAAAACCTCATTTAACTTCAGGAAGTGGAAACCTGCCGTATTACAGTATTTCTTTGGCAGTTATTCAGGATTGTTTTTCCTTATGTGGGATCTGAGTCACATACAAAACTGCCACAACAACTGTTTTTCTTTCCCCATAACAGAAGGAAGTGCCACAAACATGAGTAAAATATGTTTGAGATGGCTGAGCAGTGAAGCCTTGAGGTAGGGGAGAGGGAAGAACTGCATATTAATAGATGCTGGTCGGAGTCCCAGGAGAGAACTTTGTGCAGCTAAACAAATAAGTGAAATGAAGCAATAAACAACATGCTGGGTTCGCGTGGGAAAGAGGAAAAAGCAGCATCAGCATCCTTCACCAGAAAACTATTGTGCATCCGAGATTCTCCAGGCATCATGAATGCTCTGTTAATGGCAAAAAGGTCGATTGAGAGGCTGCCGTCTTGCCGATCGCTGTCTGCTCATGGTGACATGTCAGTCTGCGTTGTAGATAAAGGCGCTGTGCTCTCAGTCCTTGTTGGGGGAGCATGTGTTCCGTGGCATTCTGAAGCTCTTCTTCTCGCTGTGGAGCTCCGTGCTCATGCTGACAGTAGGTTCAGTCAGAATCCGTATGTGCTGTGAAGCCTCACAGGTGGCCTTCCCTGTCACCGTGTCATCCACCCTCAGGAAAGCATAGCTCGTTTACTGGAAGCAGGGCCGTCAGGGGGGCACGGATACCCCGGCAGGTTCAGGGAGCCCAGCGATATACTTGTCGGAGCCCCTGGCAAAATCTACCTAGGGATACCCCTCCCCCTCCCTCCCAATTGGCAAATTATAAACCCTATATCAGAAAAAAATACTTTGAATTTAATTTAATTGTAGATGGTATAAACTGATGATGTTTCATCTTTTGTCTAGTCATACATACATATATACATACATACATACATACATACATATACATCCGTTTCTGCAATTCAGGCTACAACACATTCCAAAAAAACAGCTGGGACAGGGGCAATTTCGGACTAGTAATGAGGTTAAAAAAATAAATAATGATGTGATTTAAAACAGATGATATCAGCAGGTGAATGTACTCATGATTTGGTACAAAAGCAGGATCCACAAAAGCCTGAGACTTTGAGGGGCAAAGCTGGGCAGAGGATCAACAAATGTGTGAGAAACGTATTGAAATGTTTATTGAAATTTCTTCAGATTTAAAGTGCATGCCTACTCAAGTGGGAGGCCCAAGGTGAGGAGGTGGGGTCAGGAATCTTTAGCTATTCCTCTGAATGAGAGCCATACTAACAGGTTTGAAGAACATGGGGGGGATGCTGAGTCTCTTGGCGAGTCCTGTGGATTTCTCTGTCAGTAAGGCTGAGTACCAGCCAGATTCCATCCACGGCCCCCGCTGCCTTGGATTGGCCGAAACAGAGATGGGGCTTCTCAGTGGATTCTACCTTCGTGCTTCTGGCTCCCGTAACTTGCAGTCCCAAATGCTTAAACATTTTTTTTTCATATTAGCTGGAGTGAAAATGGACCCCATCAAGTCTGGACTGAGTAAAAAGTCATAAAAACTGGGAAGCTAAACCAGGTTTAAAAACGTCCCCCATGGTAACAACTGCTGCCTGCTAAGCCTCCGACCCACTGGGTCCCGCACATGACCCTGAATGTGAAATGAAATCAATTGACGATGAAATGGTACTTTATTTGCTCAAACCCGAGTACTGGTACATTTCATCGCTTCTTTTCACATATATCATCTTGCTTTAAGACACACAACAAACGGGGGGGAGGCTGAACGCCTGTCACTTTTGCCTGAACAATTGAAAGTGCCCCTTTTTGATCACTGACAATCAGGCGAAAGTCTCTGCATGGACACGGCACTGACATGCATACACATACTGTAAATACCAGGGGTAGGCAGCCCTGAACTTGGAGTGCCAGAGTCCAGCAGGATTTCTATCCTCCCTGGTCTCTGATGAACCACATCTGATCTCAGGCACATAGGAACTCATCAGCTAGGGCAGGAAACCTGCTGGATACCGGCACTCAAGTATCAGGTTTGCCTATCCCTGGTATAGTATAAGGTTGATAGCAAAACTGAGGGTCGGAAACACAGGGTCAGCCATTCATCCGCCCCCCAGGGGCATTTCTACCAGTATATCTGTATTATTAGTGTAGCAGAAAGCATGGTGTGAACTCTGTAGCTGCAGAGCTTATAACAGCTGACTTTCTGTGTAGATTTTCTGTAGTAAAATAGACGATTTTCTTCACTGAAATTTTGTTATTGTTGTTGTATTTGCATTTAAATCTTACAGCTAATGTTTGTTCCCAGTTAAAGCACATGCCAAGGTAAAACTTGCCCTGTTTTTAGAAACGTTGTATTTTTCCCCAAAAAGAGACATCCATATTAACAAACCTTAGTAGTGAAATCCTTAACTAGATTTTTCCTCATGACTTTCGATTATAGGAACCATGTCAGTATGGATGCCTTGGATTAACAGGAGCCAAACTATACATGTGGAAGCTCAGACAAAGTTGGACTTCAAACTAATATTTCTTTGCTTGCAGTAAGAACATGCTGACTTGTCCAAGAGGAGTCCATATTTCCTGGAGAAGTTCCTGTTGGATCTGTACCATGTTTGAATCGCTCAGTGAGTTGTGCCACAAAAAAAATTGTTTAATATTATCATACATAACATATGGGGAGGCGATAGGGAAGTGGGGAAATGTATATTATTTATCGGCAGGGATTAAGGGGGGGGGGGAGTGTATAAAAATGACCCCATTAACACTTTATCTTTAATATCATTACCGTTACCAAAATTAGTAAGATTTGAGGCAAAGCATTTATTCCTTAAAAAAAATCCTTTTTTTTTGTGGTGAAGAATATGCTGCTCCCCCCCCACCGGCCAACAAGGCACTTAACCACAATGCATAATTCTGAATACTGGCTTAACTCCCAGTCCCAGATAAAATCTTCCCTGCAGCATTGATTAGGCACGAATATGTTGGAAGAATTTAAGCATAAAGATTGTGTTTCTGTTTCCTTATGTTACTACTGTGTAGTATATAAGTACCAAGTGCTACTGCTGCCTGTGTTTTCAGAGGCACACAAACAGTGCTCTTCTGCATCACACGGTACAAACTGAAGTCCTCCCCCCAGCCGAATCTTAACCTGACATCTGTTGCTAAATATTTATGATAAAATTCACCCCAGCAAAAACATAAATGACAGTACTATCTCAATGCCCTCAGAAGTGAAGCTTCCTACTAAGAAAGGGATATGAAAAAAAACATACAATTTAAAAGCTCAAAAGTACCTTATTTAAAGTGAACGAAAGTGGTGATTAGATAACATGGAAGCAAGAAGAAGAACTTATTCTCTGCATTATCCACATGAAAGGGCTGTTAGCAAAGGTCTGCTGTTAATCCCTGTATTCAGAAGGGTTTAAGGTGCACTTGCCTCTTGAACACAGATTACAATCTTTCTTTGGTAGACAGAAGGGGGCGATGTTACCTGCTAACTCACTCGATAAGCTGGCATAGCGTCCTAGAACATGGTTTACTATATTAATTGCTGTGCTCTCTGTTTAAAACCATTTTTGCCAGATAGGAACAACTGTCATCACCAACTGTCAAATTAGAAGTGACTTTGTGGTTTCCGTACCTGACATTTTTAAAAACTTCAGAGCTTTCCATTCTGTCAGTGGATAACTGCAATCTCGTTGGTCTGATCAGGGGGACCCTCTGTTTGTTTTGAATGCTGTGAGAAGTAATTGTATCCTTCACATACTATGAAAACCAAAGGATGAGAATAGAAGTCAAAGATGCGAATCGTGACTTATCTCTGTGCCCACAGTGAACAGCATAGGCCGTAGCCTCCGCTGCCTCTAATCAGGCTCTGAGCGTGTTGCATGGTTCCCTGAGTACCAGAGTCTAAGCCTCAGCATTGTGTAAGGCTGCTTGAAAGTCTGCCTGAATTAGATCAGCATATTTCCACTTTAGTTGACTCTGATTAAAATTATATTTGTTCTGGAGTTCTGGAAAGAAAGTGCAGCATGTTGCAATGGGTTTTCTAGACTGGGGGAAGAAAACAATGTGTCTCAGTTGTAGAGTAAAATCCAGTTAAAATGGACTTCAAGGGACCTGGCAAAAAAGTCCAGAGTTGCTGTATGCCCAGAACACAACTACAGAACACCATTTACTCATGCCACACCCCAGCAGACACACTTGTCCTATAGATTATTATATTGTACATGTAGCACTCCAACTTTGCCTGACCAGATGCGTGACTATTAATAATCCCGAGAACGTACAGTATCTGCGCTGGATATCACCGGCACGCCACGCGCCTTGTAGGCGGAGCCTATATGTTCATTATAGCTGAACAAAAACTACATCTAAAAGTGGCCCTGGGGACCAAATTGTTTGTGTGTTATAAGAGAAATTCCGTTATATGTGAGTCTGCTATATCCGATGCTTTTTCTGCATCGGACCTCGTCTGTTATAGATGATATTCCATTATAAGCGAGTCCACTATAATGGGATTTTACTGTATAGTGTACCAGTGTAAGCTTAAAACAAGTAATGAGGTTATACTACGTTTTCTATAACCAGTTTTTTTTATATTGCTACCTTTTATATTTTTTTATATCGCTAACTTTTTTATATTACTACACTTGGCGTGACTAGATTATTCAGTCAATGAAAAAGCAGCCCGATTGACATCATTTAACTCAAATACCTTCATTTAAAATCCTGAGGAACAGTTATTTTTCTATATCATTCATTTTCCAACCTGCTTTATCCTATTGGGTCCCGGGGGGGTCTAGAGCCTACCCTGGAAGCAATGGGCACGAGGCAGGGAACAGCCCTGGACAGGGGGGCAGCCCATCACAGGGCACATTCACACACTGCTACCATTCACTCATACTACAAACAATTCTCATACTCCAATTAGACTGTGGGGGGAAACCAGAGTACTCAGAGGAAACCCCACAGCAACACAAGGAGGACAAGCAAACTCCACACACCTGTAAGCCAGGCAGAGACTCAAACCCGGGTCCCAGTTATTTTTCTATAGAATACCCAGATTGTTTTATTCTATTTTATGAAATAACCATGCATATAATACTTCAGGGGGTGTACTTTTTATTATAATTGTCCTGAAGGTTTAGATGGCCATCCACAAATCCAGTCACAGGACAGGAATGAAGGTGATACAGAGGAAAATGTGTTTTGAGCTGCCCCTGGTGCTTTTCACGAAGAATGCTGACTTAGCTGGTACCCTGAGTGAGCTCTGATTGGCAGAGGGACCTGTCTGAGAGGCACGAGAGGCCTGCTTGTTAGTACACTGTACTGTCTGTGAGTGACTGTCCTGCTTGTTAGTGTACTGTCCCGTCTGTGAGTTTACTGTTCTGTCAGTGAGTGTACTGTCCTGCCTGTGAGTGTACTGTCCTGTCTGTGAATGTACTGTCCTGCCTGTGAGTGTATTATCCTGTCAGTGAATGTGCTGTCCTGCCTGTGAGTGTACTGTCCTGTCTGTGAATGTACTGTCCTGCCTGTGAGTGTATTATCCTGTCAGTGAATGTGCTGTCCTGCCTGTGAGTGTACTGCATTTGTGCACAACGTTGCTATGTTGCCACTGTGTCCACATGCTGCGGTTCTGTAGAAAGTCCACTTGTAAACTTTATGTAGTTTCACACAGGGGTGCAGTCAGGGAATCTGTAATGGGGAGGGGGGGAATGTTAGGATGATTCCATGGGCCCCTGAGTGGCAGGGGTCCATAAAATTTTGGAAAATATCTGGATTGGTCTGGGTTGAGGGCCCAATATCATATGCTTTTATGGGG
Organism: Mormyrus hasselquistii; assembly: GCA_026779605.1. Lineage (NCBI taxonomy): Eukaryota > Metazoa > Chordata > Actinopteri > Osteoglossiformes > Mormyridae > Mormyrus > Mormyrus hasselquistii. The sequence goes on from JAODKE010000095.1 coordinate 2,362,122, forward strand.
CCCAAAATCTCTAGTGGTGCCCCGGGCTGTAGACCAGGGCCTCAATTTGTTAGCCCCCTGCCCAATTTCAGCCCTGTCCATATGATGTGCTTTTATAGTAAGTTCACATGTAGACTTTGGGCTAGATTTACTAATGCCTTGCGCCAAACCCTCTTATGACATTAAAATAGTATTGCCAGGATATACTAAAGATGTACAGTGAAATGTTAGAGGTGGAAAGGAATTTGACACAGTTTATTTTGCGACTGGCTGTATTGCATATGCATTCGTAGGAATTCCCTTTCAGAGCGCAAAATTTGGGAGAGGAGAGCATTTACGATGATTCATTCAACATGATTCGCTAAGGTTTTGGTAGGCAATTGCAAATGGCGCTATTATTTAACGCTGAAAAAAAGCATGTGTTATTTCTGTACTGCCCTTGGTACATTGGTCATAAATAAGCCCATTTTCAATAGATCACCCACCAGACTGGGCACTTCATTGGCGCTTTTTTGTTTGCACTCTCACGCTAATCTGGCCCTTTATATTTGTATATTTTGGTTTGACATCATCTTTTAATTTTGTAGTTGCTACCCAGTTGTGAGACAAGATGAGGACAAAGTCTGTGGTCACTGCTCCCGATATGTCTTGTAACCAAATCGGTTGGCTATGCTGCAGAATATGGACTCCAGATAATGTGTGTCAACTGTCAGAGCCGAAACTGGGTAAGGCCGCGCGATCTGAAGGAGGCTGTTTTGAAACCGCAGGCTTTAGAGGCTGCAGCTGAAGGCAGACTCTCACGGGAGCAGAGGAATCTGAGAAAACTGGGGAGACTGTTGTGAAGGCAGACGTGCAAAGAGACCAGACAAGGACAGGTGGCATGGGGTAATTAGCTAGTTTACCAGATATTTCGAAACTGGATACTCTGAAGTTGGAGGCGTGTGTGTGAAACTGGTCTCTGCTGGGTGCCAAGAGGGCAGCAGGGGATTAAGAAAAGAAGGGCAGCTCTGCCTTATACATTCCAAATATGTGCTGAATGCTGAAGTACTTAAAAACACTAAGCTTAATTTCCTAATTTGCTTACTAGTTTATATGAAATGTTTTCTTATTCAGTTTCCGGATATGCATGCTTGTGGTGTGAGTATAGCATTGGGTGGAGTGATGGACTGGGAGCGCAGTACAGTTTGCAAGCCTGAAAACTATCAAATACCTTTACGACTTCACTTTACTTATAGAATTCAAGATCGTCATAAGGACCGTAAGCAGTCAGTTTCGTTACGCGAGGAGATACAAAACAAACCCATAATGCAGAGAACAAGTGCAACTATGACAATTCGTATGTAGACACTATGCAATGTACAATGTGTAATATAAATGTAATGGGTAAAACTTTACATTAACTGCTCCTTCATAATGCATTTATTAAGCATTCATAGAACATTCATAAGCAGCATATAAGTATACCATAACATACGAACATATTTTAACACCTTTAATATATTTTCTGTGGGAGAATGTTGCCCATACCGATAAGGCTGTTGGTGCATCAAGAAATGTATGAAACCTGACTATGAGTGAAGGTTTTGAGTTTTTGTGTTTGTACAGTATAATTTGTGTGAAGTTGGCCCTCTGCCTTGAGCAAGAAGAGTATCTGTAAAGTGTGTGTGTGGGGGGGGGGCAGGGGGTGGCACTGATATTATCCCTCATAATTACACAGCTTTGTTTTAAGACTGCTCCTTTCCTGACAGCTGACTCGCAGCCTGAGGCTGCGTGCCTGCGACATGATTTAAAGCAAACACGCAGAGGCAGCTGTTTTCCTGTTACGAGCTGCATGGTGTCAGTGTTTTTCATTTAACCGTCCCTGCATCTGAGGATTTTTATCCATTTTTAAAATCTGTCTTGCATCTTAAAAATGGCAACTTCTGCTTTTTACAACAGTGCATGTACAACGGCTTTTAAATTGTAACTTTTTTTTTGCTTTGAGACACAGCTTGGAAAACAAGAAAATCCTCCATCCAAAGATGGCGTTTTAAGCAAACCTTAGCTTTCGGCCTGAACCTGAGGCATTTTCTTCTGGGGATGTTAAAAGCAAGGTGAAAAGCAGACACAAAGGGAAGGGCTTGATACATCAACGGAAGTTATTTGCATTGTTCTCTCTTTCAGGTGCACTGTGAATAACAATGCATTATGTAGCAAATTGAATTATTATGTAGTCTATAAATTTGTATCATTTTGTTGAGTTATTGCATAATGCAGTGTTATTACATAATGTGCTGTTACACAATGTGCGACAGCACATTATGTAATAACATTTCATTTTTGAGATAAAAATTTGTTACATTTTGTCAAATTATTACATAATGTGGCATTATTATATAATGCATTGTAGCAAGCATGGTTCTAGGGCAGCCTCTGTTTCTGCCGGTCCTTCTCTGAGATTTTTAGGCAGCTCTTGACCCATCAGACCAGGCCAAGCACTCTGGGGATGAGCCCGTAACACACATCTGTCTCTTGAAGTTGTAGACCTTGGAGGTCTAGCAGCTGTGGCTGGGAATTCTCCCTGAGTCCCCCCCAGATGCATCACAAGCCTGGGGCATTCAGAGCTGAAGCCCCGAATGAATCCAAATAAGCCCTCCATGATTTGTTTAGCTCAAATGTTTTAACAACCATGCTCTCAGTTGCTAAGTCCAGGGCTGGTAGTAAATGGTAATGCTATGATCATTGAATCTTCAAAGAGAGATACAAAATTCAGTACCTTTTATTTCCTTTGATATATCTTTGATATCTTTAGATCCTAGTAACACCCCCAATCTGCACCACTGTCTGGCCATATGTGTGGTCAGTGCAGGATCACACTGTTTCTTTGTCCCTCCAGAATTGCCTTTGCACATGATGCGTGGTCACGCTCTCCTTTCTTCACAGGTAACCTGACTGCTCTCTGCACACCATTCACAGTCTGGCTTTTCCAGCCTCTGGTCTTTCCACTATGATTCATGATCCTTTCATCTTTCATCTGTGGTAAAATATCGGTTTTGTAATGCTTAGTCCCTATTTTGCACATTTCTTTAACATTTATAAGCAGGTCCCATGAAGTTGTGACCCCTTCATGTTTCATGTTTCAATGCACAAGAAATTTACATGGAAAAACATTAATCAAATTACTCACAAATCTTCTCACCACTCCATAACTCTTACCCAGGAAATGGTCACAGTCAGTCCACAGCCTCTCCTAGGAAGGACTCACACGATGGGCAATGTATAGTTGCCTATAGTTCACTTCAAGGTATGTTTTTATACTGGAGAGACAAACTCACACAACACAAAGAGGATTTTGCGATCTGCATGCACAGACATTGGAGGTGTGAGGCTGTGCTGCTACACATCAAGTCACCCCTGAATTAAAAATATTCAAATGGAAATTTTATACAAAAAAAGTTGCCAGGATATACTAAAGACGTACAGTGGTGGATTAAATGTGGTGACATGGACAAAAACAAAGAGAAAAAAATAAGTAGCTACTTGCTTGCAATGTCTTGGTTTAAAATAGTAACGTCCACCTAAAAGGCTTAACTTTATCCTCTTGGTTTGGGGTGGGACCTGCTGGACCCCAGAGCTACCAGTGCTAAGGAGTTACAACTGTGACTCTGGGGAATTTAGAGAAGGGGGGATGAAACTAGAGCTGAAGATCTCCCGTCAGCACAGCTTCAAATGGAGTGAAAATGACTCACGAGGAAATGCATTAGTTTGCATTCTGGCCTCTGTTTTCCCCACATTTCTTTGCAGGCACTGGGGGTGTCATCGCAAGGATGGGAAAGATCAGGTAAAAGGGCTTTTAGCTCTGAGCCCCCTGTCGTTATACAGAAAAGCACATGATGTGCTCCCATCTAATGTCTCATCCGCTGAGTCTTTCAGATGGATCGGCGTAAAACCCATTCCAGGTCCATCTCAGAGTGTTCTGGACACATGGCTACATACACCTTGCACTGTCATCTGTCACTGTTAGGATCAGTTAGCAGTAGTCAGATGGGCAATGTGCCAGTTCCAGGTATTTGCCAAAGTGCGATGGAATTGTCTGTCCTCTTACGGTCCCATATTGGTCCCAGTGTACCACTGGTATTCGCATTCGTCTCCCATTGGTCCAGCAGTTGTCTGCCCAGTTGCCCCAGACATGCTCTAAACTCAATTGCACCTTGACTCGGTGCACGTGTCCAGCTCCGCCCCGCTGGTGTGCCAGAAAGACGGCCAGCCCAGATTAAAGGCCACGGGGCCTATCCTTCACCAAATGCTCATTAAGTTCCCCACAATTTTTCTCCTGTTCCTGCCCATTCATTAACACATGTTGCCCCAACACAGCTGGACATGTGACGTCACACAAGGAAGACAAGTAATAATAGCTGCTGATTCTGGACAGATACTGTGGTGTTGTTCACGTGCTTCAAAGCCCTAATTACCCTCTATACGCAAAGGGCTGTCATCCTGTTTTTCTTCAAAGGACACTGAAGTGTAAAGTACAGAGAAGTAACTGTTGATGGCAGAATCTTTTTCATTAGGAAATCAGTAACTGACAGATGAGTAGGGAGGGAGACAGGTAGGGAGAGAGCCTCATCGCTACAGGGGAACTGGTAGTTCTGTCCTTTGAATGGCCCTTGTGTTTTTGTTTAGTGTGCTGGTATGTGTTACTTGCTAAAATATAATGTGCTGCTGTTTTTTCTCCTACTCAGGTAAACTCAGGTAATTTTTTGTGCAAAATGTGAAATCTACATGAAAGCATTTGCTCCATGTTTAATCATTCTGCAGGTGAAATCTTTGTCCCAGAATCCAGGTGGCATTGGAGGATGTTTGATATTGAGATATTGAGGTGTGGGGGATGTTAAAAATTTAATTACAAAGGTCTGGTGTTTGGGGGTGGGAATCAAGTCAAATTAAATATCGGGGGGAACATGTCCCCCCTCTCCCATGGTCCCTATGCTCTTGATCCTATCATAAACTGCTGAAACCTTACAAAAAGAAGCTTTACTTTGTTAAGGGGCACATTTTTGTGAAGGAGGTAAAAAATAAATTAAGAATGAGCACTAGATGAGGTTAATTAGGAAAAAGAGACGTGCAAGAGTCAAAAGACAAGAGGACACAGTGGGGTCCGGCATGAAACTGCGCCCAGAGTTCTTTTTAAAAGTCTGGGTGACCTCAGGTCAGAAGGGTGGGGATTTTAAGGGTTATGAATTCCTATGGCAGTAGGGAAGACAGGGTTAAACGAGAGCCCAGGAGAGGGGGCATATGTGGTGTCAGAGCCTCACACTGTGTTAATGGCAGCGCACGACCACCAGCGGAGATGGATACGCTGGACCTGCCTCTGGGTCTCATATACCTACCATCCCCCCCCCATACCTCTTTGTTAAGTTATATTTAGTTAATTCAGATTAATGGTAGCTTTCAACCAATCTGTTTCCACCAGCAAGTATGTCTTGTGAAGGGAGATGATTCACTTTGGTCCACTATCTATTATAAGGTGAATGTGAATTATATGCAAGTATCAATTAAGCCTTAGACTTGCTTTAGCCACCTTGTTTTTGTATGCAGTTTTGCAGTTAAACGGCTCTATGATGAAATACATCTGGACTGGCGTGTTTGTGGCTTGGATAAATAAGTACCCCAAAATCCCTGATTGTTACATTTCCTTGTTTGCTTTTGTTTTGCAATAATAACAAACAAATAAAAATACCCAATGAAACATAACCGAAATACAGCTTTCAAATGTAGTAAATAAATGCTAGCTGACCTCAGTCTGCTACATGGTTTCCTCTATGAGGCCAGTGAGCATTACGCCTTACACACAAGCACCACAGTGATCCTTTGTATGGTCGATTCTTTACAGTGTCACCTATTGATGGGGAGAAGTGAGGGGGGCAGAGTGGGGGCTGATGTTCTTAATTATTGGTCAATGTTTCATGCCTTTTACAAGCAGAACCTCTTCCTGAAAAATCCATTTCCTTGCTGAAACTGGCAGACAGGCCGGTGCAAGGGGACACCCCTGGTGACTCATGCACACGCGTTGACGCCGCTCACATCTGGTTCCCATTGCTGCTATTGAGCTCCGTTGAGGTGGAGGAGGGGAGGCGCCGAGCCGCGGCTTCAGAACAGCGCCTTGCACTGACTTTATTCTGCTTTTGAGAGCATCAAACAAGCACACTGTCCGACAAATGTGGCCCAACTGTTTAGAACTGTTTACCATACGACATTCAGCTTCACGTCTGTTTGTTTGGCCTGAACTTTAGAGAAGCTGTCATTAAGAATGTTTACGCTAAAACATTTGGATGCGCTAGATCCTTTGATAATCATAAATGTTATCGTTCGTCTTTCAGTGTCGTCACGGTGACCCTTTATCGGTGTCAGATGTCTGCATGCAAAAGTAACAATTCACCCAGCTGCCCACATGTGTCGTGTCATTCTGTGATGTGACCCCTGCCTTTAAATCTTAAAGGTGTGAGCTCCAGGTGTATGGGGGAGGGCAAGGGGGCACAAAACCAAACCGGTAAACCAAACTCCACCACCATCCCCTCCTGGTTCCATACTCAAGGCCAGGCTTTTAAGACGCAGAAGGCTAGGAAAAAAATCACATTCCTCTTCCAGCTTTGAGTCTAGGTCAGTTGATGAGTTTCGTAGATTGGCTTTCACAGAGTCACTGGGCAGTTAGCAAGTATAGCACTACGGCGAGCTTTTCATCAACTGCACTGGAGTGTGACGGTTAGGGGAAAAAAAATTACTCGGAGAGCATGACAATGTAAATCCTTTCAGCTGCACTGTGTTTGCATTTGGAATCAAAAGCACATGTGTCCAAAACCCACAAACGATGCACCCCCCCTTCTTTCTGTTTGAATGCAAGATCCATATTCCATAATCAGGGGGGGTCATGATTTAAGTATGGCTATACTCCACCCTCACCAGGTCATGCATGAATAGGGTAAAAAGTTCTGTAATGGTATGAGAAGGCCGGCTTTCTACTTTATAGCACAATGGGTGTAAATTCAAATCATGGGAGGGGACTTGATGTTAGGGTGGTAAACAGCCAGATGTAGCAATGTGCAATAATGTAGCCCAGTAAGATATGTAAGCTGAGAAAATGAAAAACGTTTATACTCAGAATGGACATGGCCTGTTAACAGAGCTGTGTCTTTCAGGATGTGTCTTTCACTGGAAAAAGGTCGCCTCCCACCACCAAGGGGTGCTGTCTGCTTGAGACTCAGTACAGCTCATACCTGTCATATCCTGCCCGTCATGTGTCTGCCTGACCCTCCCATCTCCTCTCTGATGTAGCAGAGGTAAATTTTAAACTGACGTTTAAACATATACCACATAATCTTTCAAAAGAAAAATCCTTAAAATTGCAAAGCTTGCTAAGATTTTTCTTTATGACACGTTCCAGACCAAGATCCAGGCCTTCAATGACTTCTTAGGCACAGGCATCAGTAATGTGTCTGTCTGCAGGGAGAATGTTGACCTTGTCGAAAAATTTACTTACTTTGGCAGTGACATTCATGTCTCTGGTGACTCTTCGTATGAAGGGGGCTCATGAGGTCTCTAGAAAGGGGTGTGTGGCGTTCCCGGTATCTTTGCAAGATGACAAAGGTCCAAGTCTTTAGAGTTCCTGGTGTTGCTGTATGGCTGTGAGACATGGATGCTATCCAGTGAGTTGAGACAAAGACTAGACTGTGTCTCTTTGGAGAATCCTTGGATGCTGTTGGTTTAACTGTGTCGAATGAGTGGTTGCTAGAGGAGTCCAAAATGAGGCACAGTGCCTGCATTGTGAGGGAGCATCAGTTACGGCACTATGGCCATGTGGCGCATTTCCCCGAGGCTCATTGCTGAGGACCCAAGTGGCTGGACTAGGTCAAGGGGACGCCCATGTAACACCTGGCTGCGGCAGTTGGATGGCCATTTCCAGAGTGGGACTGGACTGTACATCTGCCTGGGGGGTCACCACCCGGGATTTTGAGGAGTTCCGCCATTTGGTGGGTGCGACAACGTGCTTCATCAGCGCATGCTCCCCATCCTGACCTGACACAGTAAAAATATTTTAGTGAAATTTAAACTCCTTGTGCTAGATTGTCTGTACAGAATTGAAAGTAAGAAAAAGCCTGATCTTAATCTAGCTCACTAGTGATGTAAGAACTGCATGTGTACAACATGTGATATCACACATCATTCAGTCTATAATGTACTAGCCATTTCTTCAAATTCAGTACAAAATACACTGCCTCATTTAGTCATTCAGTGCCAGTATCAATTTTTAGATGGAGCTTGAAACATCCAATATAATCTTTTGAGGAAAACTTTACAATTTTACCACCATAAAATAGGTAATCATTATTGTACTACTGTACCCTACCTGGCACTCAATCAACCCATCTGACTCTTGATTTTGTTCCCTTACCTCATAATGTCTCGCAAAACATGCAGTCCTCTGAGAGGTGTCCTGCTCAGCTACAGAGCTACAACTAATGTAACCAAACCCATCTAGATCCTGACCCCATCAGCATTTATTATGGGGAACACATAGGCTTCCATAAACCCCATCATAGCCACTCCAATCTGGCAGAAAGGTTTTTGAATGTGGCCTGTTCGGTTTCCTCTTCCCGTGACACTGCACCCTGTCTTAGGTGGCCACAAAATCCAGTACAGCACCCCTGGCTTATATTTTGCTATCAGCAGGGATCTTAGACGAAGTGTGAGGGACAAAAGGTAAAGTGACGACATGGGAGGGAGTGAGGTGGGCAGCTCGATGCCTTCAGGTTGGCGCACTTGTGTAAGTTCCAGCTGAACAGAGAAGTTCTCACAAGCCCTGGGTCAAACTGCTAATAGATATCTCTGGATTTGCACTCTCTGAACCTGAACTTTCCACCTCCGGTTATTAGTATGGACACTAACATATATCTACTGCTATATGTTGTTGTGGATTTGATAAATAATTTTTTTATTTGATTTGGGATTGATTTGATCTGTCAATTGAAGAATAGTCATGGATAGCTGGAATTTTAATATATCCATTTGGGGAGAGAATTAGGAATGGTTATGTCTGTAACTAATGATTTATTACATATAATCTAATGATTCATGTTTCCTTTTTGCATTTTGTAATGAACTGCATTCTTAGCGTTCAAAAGATAACAGACCTCTGAAAACCAGTGAAACACTATTCCTCCAATTTTCCATGGATTGTAAAGTGGTTACTAAGTTTATGTTATTGTTGAATCACAACTCTGAAAATGTAGCAGTAAGCAAAAATTATTATTTGAGACTTAATCACGAATATAGCTTTAAACAGAAACAGCAAAGAAGAGGAGACACATCTAACAATTAGTGATGAAGTTGTATATTTGCAGCAAGGCAGGGTGCGGCACAGTAATGCTGATAAAGTTAATCTAACATCTGTACATCCTTCTGGCATCTGCATCTAGAATGATTTCTCAATTTCAAGCCGGTGTTTTAGCAATTTTTTTGTATGCTTTTCAAGAAGCAAGTAGAAAACGAAAAGGGGACCTTTGAAAATAATCCCAGGGGACGAGCTGCAGATAATTTTGTTTAGCTGGAAGGAAGCTGCACACCCATGTAAACCGTGGAAACTCAACACTTTATGGTCCATACAGACAGCCTGGTAAGAAATGGTAGCAAAAATAAAATTCTCATTACAATAAACTACCAGAGAATTCCAGGAAATAAGAATGATATGAAAGAGACTAAAAAAGGTTCTGAAATTCTTGTAATCAGTGTCAGATATTTTTCAGTGGATATAAAGAACTGCTTGGACTTGAACCCAGGATCTTCCGTTTACCAGGCAAGCACTTTAAACCACTAAGCAAAAGCACCCCTAGCTAAGATGCGAAGCTTATAGTACAGGGAATGTCCAATTACTAAAACTAGACAGGCAGCTAAACTGACTAAGCCACGGCGCCAGAAGACAGGAAACTGTAGGGCCGCCACTGGATTTACACAACCACTTCAAATATTTTTTTTCCATGACTTTCGTTCTTCAGGCAACTGCAGTTCAACTCTGTTACGTTCACTGCCTAAAGATGAAGGTAGCTGTGTGGCTTCTAGGAAACTCTTCGTTATTGAACTATATTCTGGAGTAGCACTATCGTAATGCCTCCAAGGTATGAATAAAGACATGTTGTGCGAGTGCCTGGCTGACACTTTTGCTCTTAACATACAAGGTCTACGTTTACCATG
>JAODKE010000096.1:11731-42920 GCA_026779605.1 Mormyrus hasselquistii
TGTGTGTGTAAAGATACAAACTTAATTTTCTATTTTTCTATATGGATGACTGCGTCCAGAGCAGACGCCAGCAAGAGAGCGGCAGTCTGTGCTGGGAACAGAACCGGCAATCCTAGGGGTAGCAGGTCCAAATCTTCATCAACCGACCAGTCTGTCTGCTGCCAAGGACTGTCGGGCTTCAGACTCAACTGTGCCCTCCAACTAATTGTTTATTGGTGTACATATAAAAATACACAGTTGATCCAATAAAAAACATAATAGTGCTCAAGGCACAAGTTATGGGTTGCCTGACTATCTGGTTTAAAGCAGTTTTATGGGACCTTGTCAGGTGTAAAGAATTCAAATAAAGGTATACTTTTCCTTTTCCTTTGCGAAGCAGGGATGATATCAGCATTAAATTAAATTAAATTAAATAATTGTTTGAAGTATAACAGCAGTAGGAGTTGATTTATGGATGGATAGTCTTCATAGTAAAATATTACTGTTATTTCTGTTATATATTTCATCAATAGTGAATATATTTATACTGTCAACTTTTAATGCATTTGACCCTGGGGGTTACTTGCCTTATTATTGATGTGCTGTTTAGAGAGTATAATAGTAATAGATTGCTGTTATTTTATTTCCTAACTACTCTGTTCTCTTATTCATGGCAAAATGGGAAGAAATTACGCCCTTACCACACTTTGACTGGACATGAACGTGCGTAAAAAAAAATACAAATTCATGAAGCCGCATTTCATGTTGAGTTTCACGTCTTTGTAATACTAAAAGACATGATTTAAAATGTTCCTGATAAACAGGAACAGATAAATATTCTCATCTTGCATGTGTAGCTTAAGACACTGTCATCTGCATTCATTGTTCAAGCTTTGAAGGGACGTGCCTTAGACTTCATACTTTATTACATTACATGATATTGTTGTTCCCATCACTGGTACCAGTGGCATTGGAAGGAGTAATTTCTCTTTTCCTTTGCATCTGTATCATGACAGAAGCACATTAAATAGCAAGGAAAATAGGGAAATAAGCTTATGAACAGTTATCGCAAAACCCAAAAATATCGTAATTCATTTTTTTCCCAATATCATTCAGCCCTAAACAAATTTCTGTTCATGTTCAATTTTGGGAAGGGTTGGTGGATCTGCCAGTACTGGGGGGGTATGCGTCCCCCTTGTCCACCTTATTTCCCCTGGTTGGTACACAGTTTTGTTTCCGTTCCCATATACAGTAGCGATGAATTTATATGCATTTATGTGTGTGACACACACAGGTATACAGTCACACGTTAGGGGCGATTTATGAACATTTTGCCTAATCATAGGTATAGTAATTAGACAGTAAAGGTACCCTGGTGTATAGCTACACAAACATGGGGAAAACATGCAAATTCCACACACAAAGTGGACACAGGATCCAAACCCATAAACCTACAAATCAGTAGGGGATTGTTTGTATACAAGACTGATTGCAGAGTGAAGGAGAAACTGTGTGATATACAGCTGCTTAGACCCCAGGTTTCAAGCATGACATTGCGTGTGACAGATTTGTGCAGAGACGTGAGGAAGGCATCAAAAATTCATGAAATGTTTTGCTCGAAGTCTAAGTTTGTATTCTAAATAAAAGTAAAAATAAATAATGAAAGTGTGAAAGAGTAATTGGGACAAAGTATTTTTTAAAATCAAAAGTGGGTTCCTGTGTTGTTAAATTTTAGAATGAACAGAGGCTTGGTAACATGCAAGCTTGTTCACACAATATTGCAGGTAGGAGTTACATATCGAGTGGGTGGCAGATCGTATTGCCTTTACTGTGCTGATTGATTTTGTTTTAATAAAATACACAGCTGAGTTCTGGTTGTGAAGAGCAAGGAAACTCATGGAGTCAAAGTTCATTTCGTTGTCAAGGTATATTTGAAAATCTACCAAAAAGACTAGCATTAATGAGAAACGCACAGGGGTATAAAAAGATTTATGCATTATGCAGGGAAGCATTATGTAGAAGGTGGAAATGGGTAACAGCGTAAAAGCTTGCTTGAATAATGACTAAAGATGCCATCCATGTCATGTAAAGTTGTGGATTGTTTATAAATTAATTAGTCACCTCTTTGAATTTTCAATGAGTGATTCAAATTTTTATTTGGGAGAATCTCCAAGTGATGAAAACAATAATGTCTATCAAACAATGATATAAGTGATAATTAAGTGACTTTTGTTATCTGTAATGCTGCCGTGACACTGACGTCATGATTCAGTGGTTTCATGTACCACATCGGTACCTCCCTACTGCTCTGGCACAACACCTTGTAATAGTGCATACTCTGTTATAAATGCCTTATGCACGTTGGCAATGGTCAAGATGTGGTTTTGCCTTAGTAGTTACACTCACATTGGCTCTGGGCGCAACAAGTCATTTCTTTCTTTGCATCTTTTGATCTGGCCACTTTATTGGGGAGGATTTTTAGAACTGATGGGATTTGGAGGTCATGCTGCGTAGCTGGGAGGAGGATTGCCACGCTCTGGAGACCCTGCTGGCCCAGGAGCACGGCAAGATGGCAGCCCGACAGGAGCCAGGCGAGCGGCTGCATGAAGCCTTGGAGCCGTGAGAGCGGCCGCCAGAGCGTGAGTGGCTGGGCGAGGCCACTCGAGGTGCTGAGGAGGAGGCCCCACGGGAGAGCCAGCCTGGCGGTGAGCAGCAGGTTCCCCCAAACTCACGGAAGAAGAAGAGGTGAGGCCTCCCAGAGCCTGCTAGTAACTCCGTAGCTGCTCAGTGATTTTGCTGTCCCCAGCACTGGGTGGGTGCTAGTTGTGGTGTTCCTCGGGGCAGATGACCGCTGAGGGCAACCTCTCACGCCAACGCACGTCAGCAGCCCAGCGTCCCTTAGCCTGCCCATTGCTCACGAGCGGCCAGCTACCCCCCCCTCCCCCCCGCGGAGATGGTGCACCCACAGCTGCCACAAGACCGAGGAGCCTTGTCCCAGAGTGGGGTGGTGGTTGCTGGGACGACTGGGCATTATATAATTATTAACTATTATATAATCATTTGTATTTAGCTTGAATGTAAACCGGCATATTTTATTAAAGCGGAAATTATGGTTATCATACGATTTGCTTATTATTGGAATTGAAAAAAATGGAACCTCACATGCACGTGCATCTCCTTCACTTCTGAACTGCCTGTCACTGTCACGCAAACTGAATATATAACTGACATATTTCATTATAGTGATTTTATTTGTTTAAAATTAAATTAAAAACTTAGGCTATAACAGCTCGATTTAACCAGAAATACATTTGTGCGACTCGCAGTCAGAATCATCACTCAAACTCATTAAACTGAGAAACCTCGAATAGTCGTATTGAAGAGCCAGATCTGATACCACTGATCCCCCGATTCCAATGCTGAGTCAGGTACTGCCCTATACTCCACACTCAGCTGCCCCCAGGGCCAGGGGAAGGTGGGAGTCGCATTCACGCTCGTCATGATGAATGGCAGTTGTTTGGCTAAGGTACAGTAAAACTGTCCCTCCAGCCCGTTGCTCTGTGGGGTGGTGCGGGTCTTCACGATCCCCAACCGCCAGCAGTCCTCACCAGACACTTGCGCCTCAAAGTTCCTCCCTTGTGCAGCTCCTACGGGGGGCCCCAAACCTCCTACACTCCTCTATGGTACTGGCACTGTGGTCGGGAACTGAAATAGTTTATGGTCACAAGTATTTACCAGTTCCCTGCCTCTGTGCGGGGGAAGCAGCCCAGGATGTCCAACCCAACATGTTCGATAGGGTACCCACCAGGAACAGTTGCAGGGGAGCTTGGGATTGCTGGCTAGTACCCCTCTAAGCTGTGCACGTGTCACAGCAAAGCACAAGCAGCTCAGTGTCCTGCCAAAAGCCAGGCCAATAAAATCGCTGCTGCAGCTTACCCAGCATGTTTTGTGCCCCAGGGTGCTCTGCCCCAACAGCCCCATTTACTGACCTCAACACGCCGGAGTACAAGAACCGGGGAACCAGCAGCTGCAGCATTCAAATACACCACAATGACATCGCACACATGGTAACTATAGGAAACTATTTACTAGGCGAGATGACAATTTGTATATGATTCTACAGGAGTGGTGTGTTTCTGTATAGGGATCTTAATACCTGCTTGTTGAAAACATTTTTTTCTTATACAGTTAAGACTAAAGTTAACAATGGCAATTGCATAATCAACTAGGGTGATTCTGAGAAATGGATCTGCATCCATTGTGTGTGACAGATTTGTGCAGAGACGTGCGGAAGGCATCAAAAATTCATGAAATGTGTTGCTCGGTGAAATGTGTTTTCTAGAGAACTTTGTGTTTAATTTTTGTGATTACTTGCACCATCTCAAAAGACTGATTTGATCAAGGACAGATTCTCTGAGCTGAACTTCTTAAAATTAAAAAAAAAAAAAAGTTCTAGCAGTATTTTTGTGGTTATAGTGACCCAGCATGCTGTGAAGATGTTTCAATGACAAATGCACTACATGACGGCACGGGGATCTTGCTCTTGCTGGAAAATAAATTGGAGCCCTAGTTTGTTCAGCCTTGCTACTCTTGTGATGAATGAGAAATCTCTGAAAGAGAACAGCTAGACAGAGCAGCAGTTATGACTGCAAGGCAGAAATACAGATTCACACAGAACAGCAATTCCCAAGACCTTTTACTAGCACAGTGCTTTTGGTTTCCCAAAATTCGCACACTTTCAGTCTAGTCCTCCACATTCATGAGATAAGGTTAATAAGCCGTGTTTGGTGGCCAATGTTATTTATCAAGAACAGAGCAAGAATAACTTAAGTTAAAAGTTATAATTATTACTTTATTCAATAATGGGTGAAGTGATAAAACGATAACGATACAGAAGGGAATTTGGCTACATCTATCACACTAAATGTTTTTTTTCTGCATCTCCCCTGGTGAGAAAAAAATCTATTAAGGACCACTTGCGACAGCTATATGTACGGCTATATTTAAAAAACAGTATTGAATGGTGATTTCTGCACTATTTTAAAGTTTATTTTTAAAATAAAAACCTACCGGACTCCTAGTTCTTTCATATTTGCCTTTATTTCTGTAACTAATCTGACAAATAAGGTGATGTGACTCCAGTGTAGCTAGGGACGCACTTAAGATCTGAAGGTGTTCACTGTTTGGTATTTAAGCCATTCCCCACTTATCCCTTTAGTTGTAAATCTTTCTGTCCATCCATCTTTCTGGTCATCCAGGTCAGGTCAAGCAAGGGCCTGGAGTCTATCCCAGGCAGCAGAAGGCGAGGGTACTCCCCGGACAGGATGTCAGTCCGTCACACTCCACATACACGCACAAACTCATGCTCCGTCACAGTCAATGGGCAATAGGGCCTCCTTAGCCAAAGTGCTTGTCTTTTGACTATATGAGCACTCAAAGGAAACTTATACAACATGGGGCAGACATGAAATCTCCACACACATGACATAAGGTGGAACTGAAATCCCCAACTTATTGCCATCAGGGACTAAAACTGAATACAAGAACAGAGATCGACAGCAACAAGAGGAAATTCTGAACTGTAAAAATCAGGATTTTTTTTCCGTTCAGGCAAGCAAATTGCTTTATTACAGTTTTTCCTCTGTTGGTTTGGCTCATTTCTTGAAACAGAAATGACATTCTTAAAACTATAAGATCGTTTGGCCAAACAGTCTTACAGTTCTGCGCAACAGTACAGCTCACTAGCAAAAGGTCATATCGTTCCCAAAACTGTTCACACATGCTTCAAAATAGATTCCATTCCCATATAAAGAGTCAGTACCATCAAAATGTCAAAGATCTTTCTCAATTGCTTTGGCTCATTTGCATTCACTTAGTGCTTTTTGCCAAAATAACCCGGATGGTCCAGCACAACACCATGGATCACCTGCAAAAACTCATATCACTCCCAAAACAGTTTACCCATGTGTCAAAACTAAATTCCATTCTCTTATAAACAGTCAGTGCCCCCCAAATGCATTGTCCCTTTGGCATTGTGTAAGCACTGCAAGTCAAAATGATTAGATGTTTTGTCACTATGGCAGAGTTCTAGCTAACATTATACAATTATGTATAAAACTGAAGAAAAGGATTTTACAGTAAGAGCAGCCTCCAAAGTTTGACATCACACACACTGCAGTCATACTGCCAAGGAAATTGTAACCATTTTTATTGACACACATAAAGTAACTTCCATATATTACAGTACATAAAAAGAAAATGTATACAGTATTCTGTACATGTACAAAATATAAACACAAACAAAAAACAAGCAAAATTATATCAAGCCTACAGCAGGGCTTACAGTGTTTCACAACTACAGTAACACTTTCACTGGCTGCTGTCGTCACCGTCCCTCTCCTGGCCACCATCCTCATCCTCCTGGCCATCCACATCACAGCGGATATTTTCCCTGGCGATGCAGCGAGGGAAGAAACGGCGCAAATGTCTCAACCATCCCCTACACTGATCCCCTGTGATGTCCTCGCACGCAGCATCCATTGCATGGAGCAGGGATCTCTGGTCTTGAGCCCGATGTTCATACAGTCTCCACCTCCAAGCGGAAAAAAAAGTGGGATTGAGGAAAGGAGAGTATGGTGGTAGTAGCTCCATGAGCATCCTTGGATGGGTAGTGAACCGGGCCCTGATGAGCGGGCCACGGAGGAAATTTACATCGTCCCACACGATCACATAGTGTGGTAGGTGAGGCCCTTCGAGACCTCTCTCATTTTCTGGGACCAGATCAGCATAAAGATGGTCTAAGAAAATGAGGAGCTTTTGAGTGTGTATGAGCCTAAACTGGGGATGTGTGTGGCCACACCATTCTCAGATATGGCAGCACACATTGTTAAATTGCCCCCTCATTGGCCTGGGACATCCGCCGTGGCCCGCTGGCCAATGATGTTACGGCCATGAAACCAGCCTCATCGACAAACATGAGGATGTGAGGTGTTTCATACCCTTCCAATACCATTATTCTCTACAATAGAGTAAAAAAAAAAATCAAATCAGTCATATAGAGGAGTCATACACAACAGAAAGAGAAAATTACATAGGATTGTTCTATGTTCTCCTCCACAAATTCAGTATAGCCTGCTACTGGCCACTGCTCCAGTGGTTCCAAACCTGGGGTACAGACCTATGCAGAGGTACTGCAGGGAACATTTGACACAAAGAGGAGGGAGAAACACTAAGGACAGTTTTCTGTTGCAGTTTCTAGGTAAAATGCTGTAGTCAGATAAATCTGGATTCTAAAGGTAAAGAAGATACTGAAAACCAAAAAAACTGGGAACCACTGCTTTCTATAATGTTAAAATAATAAACAACCAATAACTGACTTACATGCACATACTGGCACCGCAGCTCTTTCATTCTCACATGGTACCCTGTAAATCTGCTTCATGGTCATCTGATGCTTCTTCAATACCCGGTCTATTGTGGAGATGCTGACAGAGTTGACATTTTGGAATATGGCACTGTCTTGAAGGATCGCATCACGGATCTGTCTCAATGTGATAGCATTATTTGCAATCACCATGTTACAGATCTCTTGTTCTTGTTGTTCACTGAGAAGTTTTCCTCTGCCACCCATGTGAGGTTGTCGTCTAATCCTAGACGTAGAAATCAAAGGACAACACTGTATGACAATTCGTAATGTATGCCTTATTTGTTACAGAATGAGTTTCTGTACTGTAACATCAGACTGCAACATCACATTGAGGCAAGATATTACAGTACTGTAGGCCTACACAAACACACACACACACACACACACGGAATGAATAGTTTATACATCTTGCTTTACAGTATGCACAGTACTGTATACTGTAATGATTCCTATACAATATTTCCATCATTGACTGAGTACATACCTGTTTTCCCTGCAAAAGGTTTGGATGATGGAGGAGACTGTAGAACGAAGGCACATTAGGCTGCACTCGGCGACCTGCCTCTGCCATTGTGAGGCGATGGTTGACAACATGGTCTATAATTGGGGCCGAATTTCATCCGGGACAGCATGGTGTCTTCATGCTCCTCGGCCTCTTCCCCCTATCCCATCACCACCACGCATCCTCCTCCTCCTCCTCGAGCAGGAAGTTGCCCTTGTTGATTTACTTGGCAAGGTAGCTCCATGTTCATACTGCAAATGGTACTGGCCCTGACCAAGCTCTATATATACATGTTTGACAGCATTCACAACAATAGACAGCACCTGTCAGGTAACTAAACTAAACACAAAGAAATCATGCTGGCATGTTTTGGAGAGAACAGCCATTAGACTGAGAATCAACTAATCGGTGTTGGTCAGCAAGATTTATTTATTTGCAAAATGTGCTAAATGTGGGCTCATTGTGCTGACTGCGGGCTACTTGTACATAACCATTAGCGAAGATACACTGAGACACTTGAGACATGTACTAAGACATTTGCAGTTTGATGAAATCAATGAGAAACGCCATTCTGTTGTGAGCAATTGCAAGGTGGTTTGCAGATTTTTCCATGTTATTTTGAGAACGTCATTTCTGTTTCAGGAAATGAGCCAAACCAACGGAGAAAAACTGTAATGTCCAGCCTTCTTCCCACTGCTTATATAGTACCTCATATCTTTGAGCAGAAAGAGCAGAACATGGAAATTCAACACATGCACAAACAGGCGAGATTCAAACCTTCAACAAATGCTTTTAACCAATGTGACATAGACTTGAAAATGCGGCGTTAGCCTGTCCTTGGAGTGACTGGGGTTAAGGGCCTTGCTCAGTGGTGAAATTAGTCTGCCTTTCAACCATGGGATTTGAACCAGTAACCTTGAATCCCTCAGCGACATAATACTATATAGTACTATTCTAAAAGGCACCTTTAGACACATCAAGCAGCTTTTTAAGCAATTAATGGCTCTCATTCTGCATGAAAATGCACAAAAATTATGGTTTTGGTACAAGAAGAGGATTTCTCAAATACAAATAAAGTTACCAACAGAACCACATATTAAGTGTGCATTAGCAAGTGGTGAAATATTAATTTTGCATATAGTCCTGTGAGTCTTTATAAGGTCTAATTGTTTGCACCACAACGCAAGTGTCAGGATCAGTCCCTGTCTTGTCCGTTTTCATCTGCTACTGTCTGACCAGCAGGTGCTGCTGGCTGCCCCATTCTTTTTTGTGTTTAGTACTTGACAAAGTTCCTAGTGTGTTCCCTTGCTTTCTGGACTATTGTGTGGCTAATGGGCCGAGCGTGTGGGTATGAATTGTACTCCTGTACCGTCATAGGTTTGAGGCTATTGAGTTTTGTTTCTGCTCTTGTTATTTATCTTGCATTCATGTTATTTCTGTATTGGTTCCTGTTTTTGTGCCTTTATTAGTTTTCCTTGTATATATTTAGTCTTGTTGTCATGTCCTGTTCTTCGGAGTGCTTGATTACTGAGTCCTTCATGTTTGTTAATGACCCACACCTGTTCTGCATTATTCCTAATCCTAGTGTTTAGTTAATTGTCAATGGCCCGCACCTGTTTCATTTAAAAGTGAATCGTGATTTTTCAAGAAATCTGCAGTGAAAAGCTTTATGCAACTCATCCTGGGACACATCTGAAACAACACAGAACAATTAGTTGTCCCTATTTGGTATGTGGGTTTAAAACAAATAGTCATCCAACTTTTAGCTTCCAGAGAAGCAGAAATCCCGGAATCATTCCTTTCCCCTTCCCACCTCCTCCTGCTCCTCTCACACCCTCTCACCCGGATGGGGGCACGCCCAACAGAAAATATCCCCCTAGCAACATTTATAACACAATTCCTAAACCCGCTACAATATTTGGTCTTGCTCAAATGTTTACGCTCCCCGTAGTATAAAACAGATTCTCTGAAAACACAACATTAAAACACAAAGTGAAATTGCACAAGAAACTTATTCTGTTCTTCAGTCAACACCATTGCTTCAGACTATTTCTGAAAGGGTAAATGAAGAAATATGTATTATAATGTGATTCAACCAACAGAAAATTACTACCAAAGGCCACAGAAAAATACATTAATACATAAATCAGGGGATTGGAGGGTTGTTTGGGCATGCAGATTTTCTAGAGAAATTTGTGTTTAAGTGGTGGGAGGTATAGCCGGCCTTGAACATGTGGGAGCGTTGGAAAGGCAGGAGCACGCCTGGGCACTGTAAGTCATTTCAAGACAAGCAGAACTATAAAGAAAAAGGATTGGTTTCAAGGATTTCTTTAATTTTTTTGCATCCATTGATCAAGGACTTGAAACCCTCGGAGCTAAATGGCGTCTTTGTGGAGGACTTAGGCTGCAATATCAAGGGGACTTTGTTCTTTGCATGTGCAACATTTTAATGTATTGAAGTTCTGTAGATTTTTTTTTTGATTAGTCATCATGAGATAGCAGCTGTGAATGCTACAGATTTTTATCTGAGGAGAATCAGACAGCACAATGCATTTGTCAGCTGACAAAATGACTCGGTACAAAGTGGAAATGGTGTTAAAGTTAAGTGTATGCTAAGTAACCACTTAACTGTTTCCCATCCAGTAAATGGATGTTTGTCAGATAATTTGCATGCTTTCTGGAAGGGGATCTACCAGAAGAACGTTCATTGTGCATGAAATACTTGATTTCCAAAGGTTTCAATACATTTGATAGACTTAATCACTGCATCACAACATCTTCTTACAAATACTCTGACAGACTGAAAAAACCAAAAGCAATTTCATAACAAGTCATAGAAAAGGGTCATTAGGTGGAAATGGCCATTGTGAGAACACCAGCAGTGACTCTATTGCTTATGCAAATTAAACTCATTTGGAGGAGATCAAAGACTACTGAAAATGCTCTATTCATCTTTTATTGTAAGTATCTTAACCTTTTCATTTATTTTCTAGCTTAAATCTCTTTGTCAAAAGGACAAGAATTGACTGCAAAGTGTTGTTAACCTCAACTCAAAAATTATTGGGCAAACAGAAAGATCTCTATTCAAATATCTTTATTCTGAACAAGTCCTTAAAAAGGCATGTAAGATTATCGAGGATTCCACACATGTCCTCTATTATGACTTTCAGCTATTGCCTTCGAAAACGTTACTCAGACTGCGTGACCTAACGATGCCCACAGTCTCAACCAATAAGTGAAAATGAATATTTCTGGTGATTCTGTTTCCACAGCATATTAGGGCATGAGACAATTTATCGCCCATCACATTTAACCACATTCTGCATAGAAGTGTGAATTTGCTTTTTAAAGTTT
Source organism: Mormyrus hasselquistii (assembly GCA_026779605.1). Classification (NCBI taxonomy): domain Eukaryota; kingdom Metazoa; phylum Chordata; class Actinopteri; order Osteoglossiformes; family Mormyridae; genus Mormyrus; species Mormyrus hasselquistii. The sequence continues at coordinate 22,993 of JAODKE010000096.1, forward strand.
TCATTAGGCTCTTAATGTATTAAAATTTGAAACTTTACAAAGCTAGATGAAGGAAATCTGCTGTGATCTTAGAACGTTTTTTTTTTTTTTTTTGCGGGGGGGGGCATCAACATTGCTTATGTGTAAAAGATCTGTATAGAGTTTTTCCATATGACTAGCAAATACCTGCTAGGGATTTTCAGAGCAGCTGTTGATATGTGCATGCCAAAGATGCTGAGGTTCTATTGTGCCAGAAAGGGAGCTTTGTGACACGGCATGAAGGACCTCCTGAGCAGACTTGATGATAAGGTTGGGTCAAATTTAGAGGTGTAGTTTCAGGCATAGCATAATGTTTTGTAGTTGTATGTTTTAGAATGTTCTCTTGATATATTCCTATTATGCAAGTTAATAATCATAGGATTTTTAATTTCTTTATTTAAAAGGCACCTGGCATTTATGGACACTGGAAGACAACTGCATTCCAAGATCTGCCTTTGATGCTTCGTGAAGAGCCTACAAAGCTGTTCAAAACATGTCTGCTAAGTACTAGATGTCATATAACATACCTGAACCATAAGCATATTTACCGTATTGTGTGAATTTCTATTGTTTTCTCCTCCATATGCTGGACGAAAATTTAGATGTAACAAAAGCATTGACTGTTCTATTCTTCAAGTTCTGGAGGATGACTGTAGAATCCCTGTTTCCTCTGCTGAATGTGTGAACACTGCTATTATTTTGGGAGAGGCTATCATTCTGGACGATACTGCCATAACGTGGGCATCTTGCATTCTATTGGCTTACCTCAGTCCTGTGGGTGGTGCTTAGTGTTATATAGAGTGGGCATCTGGGTAGAATTGGCATCTGAACTGTCGATTGTTCTGGGAGCCGGCTGAGGTTGTGGCGGCAGTGGTACAGGCATGCAGTATTCACAATCAGTGCAATCTCTACTGTCCCTTGTAAATTAGTGTTGCACTCTTTTGCTCACAGCCAGTGGAATGGCAGGCGTAGCTCCAGTGATTGTTTTATAATCATCCATTGTATGTGGCAGGAGAATTGTACATTGTAGATGATCAATGCAATGTTTGAGCAATGTTTGACAATTATAAGATATTTCAGGCTTACCTGTGGAAGTAGGGCTGTGTGTGGACCAGTGGTGCCCATATCTTTTTACAGTACTTAGTGGTTGTTTTATTTGAGATTGTTTTCTAGCAGTGCAACTGGCAGGCTGCCCGAGGTATTTCTCTTCTGTGGCTTGTACTGCGAAGCGGGGTTACTGGCTTATCAGGGTAACGGATTTAAGGTACCACAGTTCAAATGGCCTTCATATTCGTTCACTTACATTTTGCCCAGACTACCTTGAATCCGACAAGTTACCCCAATAAGTCAATAACCCTGCTTCATACTACAGGCCACTGATTTGGTTTGTTTGGGTTAATTTCTTGTTTTCTGGATGGTGTATTTTTATTTTTGTTACTCTTGTTTTCCTCTTATGTTACAGTTGGCCTGGTATCAAGAGTGTTTATGTTGTCTTTTATTCTGTATTTATATCTTTTGTGTTTTTTTTTTTTTGCTTGTCTTGTATGTATCAGCCGGAGATGATTGTTAAGGCACAGGGGGCCGTAACATTATTTTCACCCCTTTGTCTTGTCTCCTTGCCTACGTTCAGGGCAAGTGGCACCAGATCTGAGTCCTTCCCCCTGGTGGTGGTGAACCTCACCTTGTAATGTGAGCAGTGCACATCACTTGGCATTAGACCGCTGAACACACTGAGATCACCTGGTTGTTCATGGAGGGCTCACCTGTGGTTATTATACACCTTTAAGATAATTCAGTCTGTGTTCATGGGTCTTGGCTCTGTTTGCTGAACTGGCATGTGTCAGAGTTGGCGTCAATCAAGACCCTGCCATTTGTGCCTCTTCCCCAATTGGCCGGCGGGTGTTGCTGGCCATCATGTCCTCCCTGCCTCTTTGCCTTTCAGCCTCAGTGTGTCAGTCGCTTGTGTGTTTTGCCTGGTCCCTGAACTGCTGCTTAGCTCAGTGGGTTGAGTGTGTGATACAGAAGTTGTGGGTTCAAAGCCAGCCACACCTTCATTTGTTTTTTTTTTTTGCCTAATGTTTAGTTCTCTCTTTCCCTGTTTTGGTTTATTCTTAATTTGATAGTTAAACACAAGGATACATAATCTTGTTTATGCCTTGGTTGTTTGGTTTTACTTGTTTTGTACTTGCTTGTCTTGATTTTTCCCCTAGTGCAGTATTTCCCTGTGTTATTCTTAGTTTCAGGTCTTGTTAGTTCCTTAGTTTATGTTCATTAGTGTTAGTTTCTTCATCTGTGTCTTGTTGCACTGTGCCCTTGTTCATTGGTTGTTCTTTATATTTTCCACCTGCCTTTTGTTAGTCCTTGTTTTTATTGTATTTAAGTGTCTGCCTTTGTTCATTTCCTCAGTTAGTCATTGTATGAATGTTACTGTGTTGGATGTTACCCTGTGTTGGAGACTCTGCCTGCGACTTGTTAGCCTGATTCCTTTTTGGTTGCTTTAGGATCTTTATAGTTAGTTCTTGTTTTCCCCATTTTTGACCCCTCCTTGTAATTTGAGCTCTTCCCAGTATGTTCTGTTTTGTTTATAAACCCCTTTTGTCTTGGAGCCACTAGCGGAGCTTTTCCTGCCCGCGCCAAGCTGTGCTGTAACGGTGTGAGATAAATAAACTTTTACTGTAAATAAGGATGCACAGGGAACAAATTCTAAAGACCTGAGTTATTAACAGTGTTGTACTGTTTGCTGATATGTAATTATTGGTGGAACTGTAGGCATGTTCTTGTATTTTTGTACCAGGTTACTTGTCAATTGTTTAATAAAAAAATTGCCATAGTTTACTTTTTTTCTTTTTTTGTGGGGGACTATTGTTCAAGTCATTCATATTAATAAATAAAAAAAAAACTTTAATGACAAGTCATTTTACAGGTTTGATTTTGTCATAGAAAAATGTCTGTATATTCTGATGACAAACTTTATATCCAGCAACAGCTGTGCCCTTCTTAATAAATTTCTTCATTTGTTTTCCCACGTTATTTTGGGAAGTGGCCGGCTTAGTTAAAAAAAAATCATTTTCGTGCTGACTGAACTGAATTAGTAAAAATAAAATGTGGTTTAAGTAGCAAAGTCAGAATTAATTGTACTGCCAATAGGAAACTTAGTTTCCTAAATTTAGGAATAATTCCTTGAAGAATTTTGTAGATGTATGTTTATAAATATTCAAATAAGTTGGAAAATGCATAACAACTCAATGTAAGTATGCATGACAATACACCTAGTTGAGAAAACTATTCTTACTGCATCATGTCGCCCTAGTATTTAATTCTCAAAAAAAATCTTAGTGTGGCAGCAAGCCAAAATCCCAGCTTTATCTTGAATTCATTTCCTTAGAAATGCTTTACTGAGAACCCCGAAAAATCTGATGGCTATATGTTCATTCAGCCACTCAGAAGGACAAAAATGGAGGTGAGGCTTGGCAACTTTGCATGCTCCCTCATTTCCTCTTAATGTTCAGTCTTATTTTCCATCTGTTCACTACAGTGGCCGTTCTATAAAACATGAAAGAATGGTTGTCAAAGGGTATTTTTTCAGTCTTTTGCGAGGAATAAATGCTTTACATTTCATTGACTTGCGAGCAAGGGGAACAAATCTTTTGTTTAGTTCTCCCGGGATCCAGTGTTCAAAGCAAATCCGGTTGCCCCCCTTTACGTGACCCTTTGAAGTCCTGGAACGAGCCATGGCTCCCAGAGAATCACACTGAGAGCTCCTAGCTATAATCATTCCTGGAAAAAGATGCAAGTTGGCGGCTTTCTGTCTTGTTCCTGCATACATGCGCCGCACCACCCCCCACAAGGTTCTTTATGTTTCTGTAAAAAAAGAAAAAAATTCAATGAAGCCCCCTTTGATTAATGTTGTATAACTGACCATAGCAATGTTTGGTGACTGGTCACTTGGTGACTCACTGATATTAATGAGCAAATTGCAGAATATATATTCCTGGGAAAATATTCTACTCTTTTACTCCTGCTCATGCAGAGCTGCAAGAATGGAGCTAATCTATCTTACTCTTCTTTTTAGGTTTCCACTCAAAACATAAAATGTCATGGTACATGTTTATTTTGTCTTTGATATATACTTACATCAGGGATGTGCACCATTCAAAATTGCACTGAAATTACTCTGAAATGCAAAATCAATTCAGGATTTTGAATAGAATTGAAATTATGGTGAAGAATTGCAATTTGAATTTGAAATTGAGGAAGTAGAATTAAAGTAGAATTGAATTGAAATTCATATACATAAAATGACACAAAGATTTGTGGTAACATTTTGCAATACTGGTCAACAAATAAGCATATATTAATAAATGAACTAATGCCAAAGTAACCATGAGTTAATGCATTTATTAACAATGTACACATCAGGAAATCCTGAAGCATGCACCTTAACACCCAATGAAGTCATACAAGATTAAGCATTACTAAATGTCTTTCTTACCTACTAACACATTTCTGACCAAATTAATTAATTGATTAAGTAATTAAGCAAATTAGTAATTTGCGTGTTCCAGTGATCCCAGGAGCTAAGTTGCCGGGGGCTTTATGTCCCTGGTAGGGTCACCCAAGGCAAACAGGTCCTGGGTGAGGAACCAGACGAAGTGTGGCTCACATAACCCCAATGAAGAGAAAGACAATGGAACCACAGGGTCCCTTGCCTGGACACAGGTCACTGCCCCCCCCTCCCGGAGCCAAGCGTGGGGGTGGGGATCGATGGCGGGTGCCAAAAAAAGCACGTGGATCCCTCCTCCAATGGGCTCACCACCCATTGAAGGGGCCATGGGGGTTGGGTGCATTGTGAGCCGGGCAGTGGCCAAAGGTGGGGACCCTGGCGGTCCGATCCTCGGCTGCAGAAGCTAGCTCTGGGGACATGGAATGTCACCTCTCTGATGGGGAAGGAGCCTGAGCTGGTGCGCGAGGTTGTGAAGTTCCAGCTTGATATAGTCGGGCTCACCTCGACGCACGGCTTGGGCTCTGGAACCAGTCTCCTCGAGGGGGGTTGGACCCTCTTCCACTCTGGAGTTGCCCGCGGAGAGAGGCGCTGAGCGGGGGTGGGCATACTTATTGCCCCCTCGCTGGGCACCTGTACATTAGGGTTTACCGCAGTGGACGAAAGGGTAGCCTCCCTTCGCCTTCAGGTGGGGGGGACAATTAGCCCCCCAATCTTAACCCGAGCAGCGTTTTGTTGTTGGACTTCTGTGCTCGTCATGGATTGTCCATAATGAACACCATGTTCAGGCATAAGGGTGTCCATATGTGCACTTGGCACCAGGACGCCCTAGGCCGCAGTTTGACGATCGACTTTGTAGTCGTGTCATCAGACTTGCGGCTCCATGTCTTGGACACTCTGGTGAAGAGAGAGGCGGAGCTGTCAACTGCCAGGCAGGCCCAACGTATAGTGAGGGCCTGCTGGGAACGTCTGGTGGAATCCCCTGTCAGGAGGAGTTTCAACTCCTACCTCCAGCAGAACTTCTCCCTTGTCCCGGGGGAGGCAGGGTACATTGAGTCCGAATGGGCCATGTTCTGTGCCTCCATTGTGGAGGCGGCTGACCGGAGCTGTGGCCGTAAGGTGGTCGGTGCTTGTCGCGGCGGCTGAAGAAGGAGTCCTATTGGTGCTTTGTTAGCCTGTGTGACTCCAGAGGCAGCTGATGGCTACCAGCTTCGGCGGTCGCTGAGGCAAAAACCTGGGTGTGGGAGGAGTTTTGTGAGGCCATGGAAAATGACTTCCGGATGGCTTCGAGGCGATTCTGGTCCACCATCTGGCGGCTCCAGGCGTGATCAAGTAAAGTCATGAAATTATCATTAATTAACAAACCATCAATTATTATACAGTTGTGGTCAAAAGTTTACATACACTTGTATGGAACATAATATCATGACTCTATTGAGTTTCCCGTTATTTCTACAACTCTGTAGACTTTATTATGGGTTAACCATATGATTTGCATAATAATTTGGAACATGGTATCTGCTCCAATCACTCTATCAGAGAAAAATCGGAGTTGTAGAAATAATGGAAAACTCAAGTGAGCCATGATATTATGTTTAGGAAAATCTGAGAAAAATATCATATCATATCATATCATTCCATAATAATTTGGAACGTGGTGTATGTATGTGTTGGGCGACATGCTGAGGCTAATTGGAGTTAATAAATTGCCCATAGGTGTGCATGTGTGCACACCGGGCGCGCCAGAGGAGAGGCAACGGACGAGACGAGACCGGAGGAACAGGACCTGGAAAACAAAACAAGACCATCAACGCGGCACGGGGAACAGGACGGAAATGCAAAACAGGGACAACGGCAAAAGCCAGGACAGGACCTGACACAAGATGGGGAAGGCAGCGAGACAAACCAGGAAGGGAGACACCGGGGAAACAGAGAACGGAGGAACAACAGGGCGAGGAGTGAACAGAGGAGGAACAGGAGGAACAGAGAGACGAGGGGCCGAAACAGGTAAGACGAAGGGAGGAGGAGGAGCAGGAACACAAGGAATGAAGGGAGACCACACAGGCAGGGACGGAGGACAAAGGGGAGCCCGAGGGAGCCCAAATGGGCGACGGGCGACAGCCAAAGGGGCCGCAGGGGAGAGGGAGACAGGAGGCAAAAGGGACGACACAGGGGCCGAGGGAACGGGACGAGGGAGAGACAAAGGGGACACGGAGGGAGCAGGAGGGGACACCAGCGAAGGCGGGCAGGAGGGGGAAGCCGCCACTGGCAACGGCACAGCCGGAGCCCGGGAAGGCGCCCGACATGGCGCCGGAGGCACTGGGGGGGGACCCGAAGGCGACGGGTGGCCCCGGAGCCCCAGTCCAGGCGCGCAAGGGCGAGCCAGGGGGCAGGGCGGGTGGGACCCAGGCCCGACGCCTGTACGGGACACTGATAGGCGAGGTCCCACCGGGCGTTGGTCCCAGGGGCAGGAGTCCAGTGGGAGGTCCCCGAGGGGTCCCACTCGAGCTCCTCCTCTTCTCCAGAGGAAGGGGCTGTAGTCCCATAGTCTGGGACCTCCTTAGGGACTACAGTCAGGGCCCCAGGCAGAGGTGCGGGCTGGACGGGCTGGTCCAGAGGGCAGGGTTGGACGGGCTGGTCCGGAGAGCAGGGCAGGACGGGCAGGCGAGCAGGGGGCGCCTCGGCGGGCGCAGCAGCAGCGGCGACATCAACCACGGGCATGGCCAGTGGGAGGTAGGAGGACGGGCATGTCCTCCAGTCCCTCGGGTTTCGCCGGCTTAGCAGGCGAAGTCATGGGCTCGGCGGCTTTCTCCTCCACGGGAGGCACCGCGAGCGCCTCTGCCGCGGGCAAAGCTGCGAGCGATGCGGAGGAAGCCGGTGTTTCCGTTTCTCCCCGAACTGGGATCAGCGAGCAGGATACCAGGAACAGGGTCGGGGCACCTTCCTGCTTCCCCTGGCGCCGCCTTTTCTTTCGCCGCTTTGCTGTCACGCTCGGTACCTCACTAGTGACAGGCAGCGAGTGGGGGGGCGGCTTAGCCGCGGCATACCCCAGATGGGGCAGCCAGACGGCCGCTCTCTCCCTCAGCCGCTTGAGGTTCTCCAGCACCTCCCCAAGCTGCTGTTCCTCACCTGTGTAGAACCTCAGATCCAGGAGGTCCCAACACCTGTCCAGTAGCCGGAGGAGGAGCAAAGAGAGCAATAGGAAAAAGCCCCGACACTCTTCCTGGGAGCCTGCTTTCTACTCCCCGCCTGGGAGTCAGCCAGGGGGCAAGTGAGCCCCCCGCTCCCCTGGGAGGACGCCGCTGCTGCCCGCCAGAAAAGCTGGAGGGAGATGCCGCTTCCCTTAGAGGCTTATCAATACCAGCCAACGTGCCTGGCCGGTAAGAGGATCAGCGCAGTGAGGCACCTTATTCCCCGGGTCCCTAAAGCACTTAAAGGGACAGGTCCAGATCAGTCTGTTCCGGACCTGCCTGCTCCAGACCTGCCTATCCCAGACCTTCTGGCCGCTTTGCCCACAGCACCGCCCGCTGATGCCGCCGCTCTGCCCACGGCACCGCCCGCTGATGCCGCCATTCTGCCTGCAGCGCCACTCTGCCTGATGCACCGCCTGTTACTGCAGCCGCTCTGCCCGCGGTGCCGCCTGCTGCTGCCGCCGCCCGAGGTGGCAGCTGAAGCGCCTCCTGCTGGCCGCACTCCCGAGGTGCCTGCCGGTCCAGCCTGACCAGCCCGGCTCACCCGTCCTGCCTGACCAGCCCGGCTCGCCCGTTCTGCCTGGCTCGCCCGTGCTGCCTGTCCTGCCCATCTCGGCTCCGGCTGCGCCACCTGCGACCACGCCCGTGGCTCTGGCTGCCCCGCCTGCAGCCACACCCGCGCCATTGCCGGCTACCTCGCTTGCGACAGTGACTTCTGTCCCCCCAGCCCTGGTACTAGTCCCTGAGGAGTTCCCGGACAATTTGACTGCTGCTCCTACCTCCATGGAGGAGGAGCTCGAGTGGGACCCTTCAGGGACCTTCCTTATGTCTTTTTCTCCCTTGCCTCGATGAGGACAATCCCGACCAGCGCCACGCCTATCAGTGTCGAAGAAGGGGAGGGGACATAGATGTGGGGCCTTGGTCCCACCCACCCTGCCCCCTGGCTCGCCCTCATTGGCTTCAGCTGGGGCTCGGGCCGCACCTACGCTGCCTGCAGCTCTGGGTTGGCAGTCGCCTGTGGGTCCCCCTCCCCTACCCCGTCGCCCGACCTCGGCCCCGCTTCCGACTGGAACGTCAGGTTCCCCCTGCGCCGGCACGTCAGCGGACGGCGCCTTCGCCCGCTGTGGCGGTGCCTTCTCTGGCTGCAGCTTCCCCCTTCTCCTTCCCTTTCCTGGGGGCCCCTCCAACTCTTTCCTTGTCCCCTCCGTCTGTCCTTCGTCCTGTCTCCTTTCTCCCGTCGTGGTCCTCTCCGGTTCCCTCCTCCCTGTTGTGTTGTGGATGTACAACATACCTAACTATTTCATTGTAAGCTAGCAAAGCTGATGGAATGCTAATTATTTTTTCAATCTACTTTTAATTTTCCATCCAGAGAAAACTGGCTCCAAGAGAGTTGAAGGAGAAGATGCAGAATCAGGTAACCTTGATAAATAATAAATTTGTTTTCTAAAGCAGCCAAAGTACCCTCATATTGTAGTGTTAATGTTATTTTATAAGGGAGCTATTACGTCTTTATTTAGTGCCTTCAAATTATGTTTACAGCACCATGTTTTTCCACAGCACTATGAATGAGAATGAAAGAGCAGATGGTAGGACAGAGTGGGAATTGGTAAATGTTTTCTGTTTATTCAATTTTTTTTGTATAGCACTTTTTACAACATACATTGTCACAAAGCAGCTTTACATATTACATATTTCTGAATTTTAAAGCAATTTGTATATTTAGCCTGTTACATAAGTGTTGGTGGAAAATGTTAGTTGACCCTATCCTACTTACTTGCATCACTATTATTTAAAAGTCCACAGCTGCCTACAAATTTTTTATGTAGAAGACTCCTCAGGGTCGAGTAAAGATAAAACAGGTGGGTATAAAATCTTGTTTTGGGCTGTATTTGTAGCCATTTCATTTCTGGGGACTGGTCCATGTTTTCTGCATTCTGCTCTCTAAGCAAAACAGATTTACAAAGTAAAAATATGGAAATTGCTAATGGGTCCTGATGAGTCTTGGTGGTGATTTGTGTCACTTGCCTTTTCTTAAGGAGCACTCACTGTCCACTTTGCACTTCAGAATGCAAAACAGACAGTTGAGTTGCAGAATGAAAAGATCCTCAGCCTTGAGGAAGCTGTAGCATCTTTAAAAGATGAAAGGAATTATCTCAGCGAAAGATGTGAGGATGGTAGTGTTACAACACTAAACTAGTGCTACTTAGATTCTCTGGGAAACGCTTTTATATATCCTGAACACTTTTCTTGAGAATTTTATAGCACACTAATTGAGCAATTAAGTTTTGTGTTATATTTTATCATTCTATATTTTGTACTAAAATATTTAGAATTGGTTTGTGTCATTTAAATGATTGCAATCTAACTGAGTACTATTTAAAAATATTACAGAAATGACTTCACAAATACATTCTTACAGTATGGTCTGTTTGAGGACCAGTGTTCACTTCAGCCAAACCAAACACTGATAACTGCAATGATGGAAAAAGGCAATCTCCTTGATATTACCAAAAAATAAATTAGCTTTTGTTTTTTTTTCTTTTTTTTAAATGTGTGGGGTACCATGCCCCTTCTGTTTTTACGTTTTAACAAGACTTTGTTATCCTGTGTGAGGATCAGTGTTCACTTTAGCCAGAGAGTGTCTCTTCTCATTTTATCTATCATTTATTAGTTTATTTTAAGAAAAAAAAATGATACTGTCATGACCTGTGTGTCTGGTTCTCGTGTGTGCCACGTCCCCTCATCATCCACGTGTGCTTCCCCGATTGTGCCCAGCTGTTCCCCGTTAATTCAGCTTGTTTCGTGTATATTAGTACGTGTCCTCCGTAGTCTGGTGTGGGCCATTGTTGTGCTATGCGTCTCTGTCTCCCGCTGTGTCACCTCAATAAACCCTCGTTTGCCTGTCACTCACCCTGCCGACTTCCTCCTTCGCTGCGGCTTGCCTGCTCACCTGCTCGCCCACACGCTGGACGTGACAGATATTTCTGCTGTTTTTATGCTTTTTCAAGACACTTGGTGTTCTTTGTTTGATCCCCGTCTTTTTGCTGGTTCTTTGGAGCAGAAAAAATAAGGTAATTTGTAGATTGTAATGGTCAATCTCATTCATTTTGCAGGTTGTTTGTTTTCAGCAGAACGTTAATGTAATTTCTGCCCTCCAATAAAGGCCATTCATTGAGAGAGAAAAAAAACTTTGTGAAACACTTTTTATTCACATGTAAAATGTATGATGTACAGTGGTAAGCGAATGTAATCTCAACATATTGGTTAATGACATGCATATATGTTTGAATCATTTTTTTTTGGTAAGACATTTTATTATGATTTATCCTTGAGTAAACTAAGTATGCTTAATAAAAGTTAGTCTATTTCCAGTTACTTAATGACCTGTACCTATAATATTTGATGGTTTGTTAATTAATGATAATTTCCTGACTTTACTTGAGGGGGCACATCATTATTAACTAATTGATGAAGTAGGCATGTAATAAAAATAAAATATGTGTAACTGAGAATGTAGCAATCCAGATCATGGGTATGTCAACAAGAAGCCAAAATTGCCTGTTTTTTGTGTTGGTGGCAGTTGTGGACAGTTGACTATAGTTTGACTTAAAGCAGATGTTTCTGTATGGAACAGCTCCAAGATCTTTCCATGTAGCTGATGTGGAACTGTTAAGGGTTGAGTACCAAGTAACTTGGGGTTAAGGGTCTTGCTCAGGGACCCAATGGTGGTAGTGCTGGAGGTAGGTTTCAAACCCATCACCTCTTGGTCCAGCAGCGAGTAGCCTACCACTAGGCTGCCACCACCATCATCTTTAGGTAAAACAACAGAGCAATAAACAATATTCTATTAATGACTAATAATTAATTAACAGAAATGTGTTAGTAGGTAAAAGACATTTAGTAATGGTTAATCTTGTATGACTTCATTGGGTGTTAAGGTGCATGCTTCAGGATTTGCTGATGTGTACATTGTTAATAAATGTACTAACTCATGGTTACTTTGGCATTAGTTCATTTATTAATAAATGCTTATTTCTTGACCGGTATTGCAAAGTGATCCCACATTTGTGAACCCTTTTGAAATTTCTGTTTCTGCACAAATATTACCAAAAACATTATCAAACACAAGATTTTCAAGTAAGCCCTAAAACTACATAAAGACAACCCAATTAAATAATGACACAAGAACATTGCATGTGTTTTTCAGTTCTGCGATGAAATGCTTCTGTAAAGGATTTGTCCCATCTTTCCCCAAAAGGCTCAGACCTGTTTAAAAGAACTTTCCTCCAGCTTGGGCCTGCTTCTTAGTCTTCTGAGAGGGAGCATAACCCTTAATGAGTTCAGTTAGCGATCTGACAATTGCAGAATAGTTTGCAATAAACAAGCAATAATACGCACGGAAATCAAAGAAAGATTCTCAAAGTCTTCAGATGCATTGGCATGGGCTACTTGGTAACGGCTTCAATTTTCTCTTAATCAGTAGAAACGGTCTCTGCAGAGACAATATGACCAAGGTACTTTACCTTTGACAAACAGATGTGGCACTTGTATACAGAGAGCTTTAACCCTACTTTCCCCAGGCGACCAAAAAACTGTGAGCAGTCTAGCCTCATACTTTTCTAACGTCTTCCAAAAAACAATGAGGTGGTCCAGATAGACTACGACCTCCAAGAGGTCCCTGTCCCCAAACGCCTTTTCCATCAATATTTGAAAAGTTGTTGGGCCCCCAATAAACCCCTGTGGCATATGGATGGTTCGGCAATTCAGCAGTCTGTAAACTATGCACATCCTAATTGCTCCATTCTTCAATTCAATTCTATTTATATAGCACTTTTTACAGTCATTGTCACAAAGCACTTTACATTAACCCGGCCAGAACCCCACCAAGCAAACCTGTGTGCGACAGTGGCAAGGAAAAACTCCCTCTGGCAGGAAGAAACCATCAAAGCTACAAGCCCACTGTCAGAAGAGCACACACTAGTTGATACATTTTGGGGGGCTTATCCAGCATTATTTTACAAGGGTGGGGCTGGTTTAGATGTCACCGCGGCAACTAAAGATTTAAGTTCTTTTTATCGCCAATTTCAAATGCTGAATTTTAGTCTGCTTCATGTCAATACGACTGTTCACAGGCACCTTGTCTTCATAGTCATCGGGGGTTACAAAATAAAATCTTTCAAAATCCTCTGCTGATTGAATGTCACAACATTGAAGAATGAGTCAAAAACACAATTGCATTTGCCATGATGTTTTGCTTTTTGCTATAGTGCTAGGGTTGAACGGAAAGACAAAATTTATTCTATGCAAAAAAAAAAAGAATTGAGCACAACTACATGAAATAAAGTGATCCTTTTGACCATTGAATGTCCTTTTAATGTTGAAAAAGGAAGAAACTTATGCAACAAATAATAAAAACAGTACTGTAGCGCCAGGCCGACCGAGGTATTGTGGAAACGACAAATGACAAGGAGAGTTGCTTGCAGGGAAGAACAAAGTCTTTTATTATAACTCTTACAAGAACTATAATTGGCACTAAATGTGCACCAAACCAAGAACAGGGAAACACGAGAAGGTCAGACAGACTAAGGCACACACTGTCACAGGAGGATGATGACTCAAAGACGGACTATCAGCAAGTGAAATCCCAAGCAAAAGGAGTTTATTATGGTGACTGCGCAAGGAAGCACTCGGACAGAACAATGACTGAACAGGGAGCACAGGACTAGAAAACACTTTTATACATGATTAACAGAGGAGGTGAACACAAGGCAGCTGTGGCTGGTTAACAAGGGGTAGGAACAAGAGGTAAGACTAACAAACTTAAGGCATAGCTAATTAGAAACCACGCCCAAGGGAAACGATGGGAAAAGACGGGTACTTGCAAGATTTCAGTGACCTTTTCAGGGATAGACGCCAACGGAGCAGCAGCCTTTTTGGGGCCGGACGCGGATATCGCAGAAGTCGAGCTAACCATCCTTGGGAAGTGGAGGCCGAGTAGATTGTCCCCCATTCCAGCTCTATCCAGCATAACAGCGCAATCACTGCTGGGGATCTTCAGGGAGATCTTGTAATACTCCAGAAAGAGTGTGAATAGTTTCCTCCATCCTGTTCAGGATCTGGAGCGGGCATGGTGGCGGGCAGAGGAGCAACCACAGCTCCATCATTGTCAGTAGACCATGATATGGCAAAAGGATGACCCAAAGGCAGGCTGTTTGCAAGTAACCCAAACAAATGAGTTTATTATAGAGTCTGCACAGGGCAGCACACTTGGACAGAGAACAATGACCGAACAGGGAGCACAAGTCTAGGAGACACTTATATACATGATTAACAGAGGATTGAACATGAAGCAGCTGTGGCTGGTTAACAAGAGGGCAGGAACAAGAAGTAACATTAACAAGCTTCAGGCGTGACTGATTTTCAGCAACTCCCAAGGGAAACGCAGGAAACAGACAAGCCGGGTGCGGCCGTACATGACACAAATAAAATGGGTACAACAGCTAAAGATGCATGAGGATCATATATGACACAGGCAGACACACAAACAACAATATGGAATACAACTAGTATTAATAATATCAAGGACGAGGGGCTATTTACATTACCCCACACGCATGCTGGGATATACAAATCTCGGCGATGCTACAATACGTTTCATACTTGAGTCAAACGCTACAGGTAAGTGGGTTTCACAGTAATACAAGTAACCCTCTTACGACCCTACCCATTTGAAAACCCACAGACATTCACAAGAAAAAATAACTGCATATTCTTCAAAATGCTAATTGAAGTACACATAAACAATTAAATATGCTGAAAATAATAAATAGGTACTTGTGAAAAAAGACTTAGAGGTTCAACATAAGCCAAACATATATTTATAGAATAGGCTAATAAAAATTATACAGAATATTTCTCTTGTAATCACCCATCTACAGATCACACTTATACGCACACACACCCGAAAGTAAATCAGTTATATAATGATTGTGTTTTTCTAGATTTAATGGCATTCTTGTGATGTGTGATTGCATCGATTTTCTTTGAATGCATAAATTATTTGAAATAATACAGCTAACTAAAAACTGTTATTTCTGTTGGTGTCTTAAAGATTTAATTTGTCACATTTTAAAGGCGCAATACAGCTTTGAAATGTTATAGAATCAAATGAAAAATATGAAGAGTTTGCATGCTCACATATTAAATTAAATGAAAATTCTTAACCATGACATCTAAGAAGCTTTCAAAATGCTTTATTCAAAAGAACAGATTGGGAAAACTACATGAAAGAGAACCTGAGTGTATTTTTAAATTATAACTAAATGATGGATTCAGATGATGGATAATGTGGATTTATAATGACTACTTAACTAAAAGAGACCTACATTCCAGAAAAACAAGAAATGCATTATTAAAAATTGAAGACCTTCATGATTATTTGTATTAGTCTAAATATTGCTACACCTTATACATGGTGAGTATACTGAAGAACAAGCAGACAAAGGAATGTGCAGGAGCACTGAGAATACAGAAATTTGAAATAATAGCAGGTGTGTATCAATACTCGTTTTAAATTATAATTAAATCCAGACTGCCGATCCACTGTTTTCCAGAGACTAAAAAATGATAAAGAACATTGCTAATCAAAACTCCCCCAGTCAGCTGAAGATTATCTGTGTATTGTTTTTTCATCCTTCAAAAAACTGAAGTGCCCTTGTTTATGTGCATGCAAGTGTGCTTGTGTTTGTTGTATGCATGGATGACGTGTATTGCAATATCATATGAGGTAGTTGTGCAAATGCTGGCATGGAGATGGATTCATTGTCTATTATACTGAAGCACCGGTCATTTCTGCTCCTCGCTAATGAGGCTGTTAGCTCCGCCTGCTCCTACACTCTAATTCGCTGCTCCGCTCAACACCGCTCCTCACTCCAATAAAATTTCCTCCAGCTCCAATCAAATCGCTCCACACTCTTTCCAGTTTAAATGAGGGACAATAATCTGCATGCTTAACAAATGTCACTTTAAACCGAAGCCTTTTATCACAAAGAAATATGAGCAACTCAGAACAGAAAATATTTATTGTTAAACAACATATAGGCAACAATGGACAGGTTTGGCAATGGCATTCCACACAAAAATAGGCTTAAAAATAAAGGAATCTGTGGACTTAATAGCCTAAAGAATATACTGCGTCTCTATGAAATAAAATTTCACTGACAGCATTACGTGAAATAAAAAAATCCTATTAGACCTACTTTGAATAACAAAACTAATTTATTTGATTACCAAAATTTACTATAGGCTTTTATACATTTATTTACTTTATAGACTTGATATGCTACAAACTTGCTCACATTTTGCTCTGGCTTCTGCCTGAAAAGTGATTCCAAAGTGAATCTTTACTCACTGAAACAATTTCACCACTTTGTTGTTCTTGCTCTAAATTATTGTCATCTATACGTTTCATAAGAATAATACACTTGTATGAACTATCACTTCCCAATGTGAAATACTTTGCGAATTCCATCTTGGCCAATTTGTGTAACAGTCCTGATAACTGTACAGATGACATCTGGGTAGATTTGGGCACGTCTCCGAGTCATAGTGCGAGCGGTATAGGAGCGAAATTGGAGTACTCCAGCCTTAATTAAAAAACTGCTACATGCCCTGACCAAATAAAAATAGAATAAACGATCAGGATTCTTGGTCAGGGTCACAGAGCTAAAGAAGTCAAAAGCAGCAACACAGAGGACAGGAGGTAAGCACGCCGGGTAGTTCCAAAGGTGAGGGGACATTGCAGAGGCAGAATAAGGCAAGAGGAAATAACACATGTGCAGCGCTCAGTTAGTGACATCAGGTCAGCAATACCTCACACCAAGTGCAAGGGAGAGTAAGCTTTTGTAGCGAGAAGTGCATCTTTTGCTACATTAGGGCGGCTAGTAGTTCTCATTTGGGACTTGACGCTGAGCTTTTAAACATATGAGTATGTATAGTGTACTTTATATTTGGGTAAGAGAAAAAATAGGAATATTTGGAATATTTGCTAATGTTAATTGTCGCAGACAGGGCTGACAGCGAACAAACATCAATGACGGATCTACGGGACAGACTCAGACGCGGAGTAAAATACACAAGACTGGTAGAACTTAACAGAAAACAGGGGAATACAATTAGGGTAATACGCAAGGTAACAAGGAGGGTGTGGCACACAGGAGGAGCGAACGAGCAGGTCATGACAGAATCCCCCCCCAGGGGAGGCGGCGAAGGAGACGACACCGAGGACACGGGACCTGAAAAACAAAAGCAAAAACATCAACAAGGGACCGGGAACAGAACAAACACACAAAACAGGCACAGGGGTAGCAACCACGACAGAACCTGACAAAGGACGGGGAACGCAGACAGACAGACCAGAAAGGGTGACACAGGGGGAACACCGACAGACAGAACAAAAGGGCCAGGAGTGAACGAAGGAGCCAGAGGGGGACGAGGAGCGGAGACAGGAGGAACAAACGGACAAGGAGACGGAACAAAGGGAGGAGGAGAACGGGGAGCCCAAGAGAACCCAAGCAGGAGAGGGAAGGCAGCCGGATGGGCCGCAGGCGACCGGGAGGCAGTAGCAGGAGGGGACCACGAAGGGGGCAAGGAAACAGACAGAGAAAACAAGGAGGGAACACCGGCGCAGGCAGGCAGGAGGGGGAAGCTGCGGCAGGCGATGGCACAGCCGAAGCCAGGGAAGGCGCCGTCCGATGCCCAGCCAAAGCAGGGGGGCCCAGAGGCGGCCGATGAGGCGCTGACGAAGGGACCGCAGGTGGGTGACGAGGCACCGGAGGGGGACCCAGAGGTGGCCACCAGAAAGGCTTGTATAGAATGGTACTTACAGGCAAGTTATGCAACCTCAAGAATGTTGGTTTGGTTTCCTTTCCAATTAGCCAAAGGGCTGGTATCTGCCTCTAAACATAAATCACTCAGGTACATGACATTAATATTTAGCAATAGGTACAGGACTAGTTTGACTTTCCACGTAAGAAGAGAGTTTGAGACATTACTTTTGAAGAATCTTCAGCATTGACATTTGGAGGGACACTCAACTAATGTGTGACAATGGTGCTAGATAGTCTGCACAACCTTTAGAATATTCCCAAACTCACACATGATTAATTTGAATTTTGTCATCAAATGAACTGATAATCCAAGATGTTTAAATACTTTTACCACTAACTTATTGTCATGCGTCGGCTGCAGGCGGACGGGGAAGCAGGCAAGCAAAGCCAGGAAGTTGGGCAAAATGGGGTTTATTAGGACGAACGAGGCAGACATCAAACAACCACCACTAACATCCACAGACTTCACAATGACTGATCTACCAAGACTAACTCAGACGTGGACTAAATACACAGGACAAGCTAAACTGAGCAAGCAACAGATGAATACAATCAGGAGTCAACATGAGGTAACGAGGGGGCGTGGCACACACGAGGATCGTATGGAGCTGTGCGTGACACTTAGATGCAACATCATCTTCCTCAATAGATAAAGGAACACATATGTTTCTCTTTATGGAGTTTTAGGACTTGAAAATGTGACACCAACACTAAACAATTTAGAATCACTGAGTTCACATGCAATGCCAGTGATGCTACTGTAATTCTCTTTTTAAGTTTCCCAATTCACAAAGAATGCATTACCAGTGTCATTCATTCATCATGCAACTTAAGTCTTTTACACAAGTTTTTACACAAGTTGTTCTCTGTTACCTCAGGAGTACCCCAGGGCTCTGTCCTGGGGCCCCTCCTTTTCATTATTTATCTTCTTCTGCTTGGCAATATCTTCCATCAATACAATATTATCTTTCACTGTTATGCAGATGACAGCCAGTTATAATATAAATTGTAAGCCCACTTCCAGTCTTCCTCCCTCCTGCCTTACTCATTGCGTGGCTGAAATAAAATGTTGGTTGTCTTCAAATCTTCTTAAACTAAACAGTGATAAAACTGACGTACTGCTCATTACCACTAAAACAACATATTCTAAAATCAACTTGATTTCCCTTGACATTGATAACTGCTCCGTTATCCCTTTTCCACAGGTTAAGAGTCTGGGTGTCATCTTTGATACTACCCTCTCCTTTCAGCCCATCACCCGGTCTGCATATTTCCATGTCTCTAATATCAACCGTCTTCGCCCCTCCCTCACCCGCCAGGCTGCTGCTATTCTTGTTTATAGTCTTGTTCCTTCTCGGTTGGATTATTGTAATTGTCTTCTCCTAGGTGTTCCCCAAATTACAACTCATTCAAAAGTTGGATTATTATCAGGAGACCATCCCTCCACAGCATCACAGCCACCTTGCTGCATCTTCATTGGCTCCCGGTCAATTTCCATGTTAAATTCAAAACCCTTCTCCCCGTTCAAAGCCATTCACAACCTGGCACCTCGGTACCTGCATAATCTCCTTCACATTGTTACCTCCTCCTGCACCCTCAGATCATCTTCTTCTATTCACTTGTCTGTTCCCTCTGCCCATCTTACCACTAGGGGTTACAGGACCTTCAGTCGCTCTGCTCCACAGCTCTGGAACTCAGTCACACCAAATATCAAAAACATCAGCTCAATTTCACTTCTTAAATCTGCCCTCAAAACCCATCTTTTCAAATTTGCATTTTCTCTCTAATGTTCTATTTATTTATTTTTATTATTGCAGTTATTTTGATGAAACTCGTTTTATTCTGTTTTTTGTATTTTATGGTTTTATGCTTTATTGTAAGAAGCTGTTCTCAAAATTGGAGCAGTCCTGCAATAGCTAGACTTTGTCAGATGTAGATGCATCAAAATGAGCTCCAAAAATCAGAGTTCAGGAACGTAAAATGATTATCAACCAGGCTGCTGAAATAGAGGAAATAGTTTCCGAAACAGGAGATGTTTTTAGGCCAGAGGATTATACAGCTGAAGACCCAGATGTTCAGTTTTCCACAGGTGAAGAGGATTCAGAGGATGAGTTCGCAGTAGCCTCCCCTCCATCAGATGGAAACACTGGACCACAACAACCATCAACAGGAGTGGGGCTTCAGTCAAAAAATGGCAAAATTGACTGATGTTCTTCTCAGAAAAACCGAGGCACACTGTCACCTTCCATCCATCTATCCATCCATCCATTATCTCCCGCTTATCCAAGGTCGGGTCGCGGGGGCAGCAGTCTCAGGAGGGAAACCCAGACT
>JAODKE010000096.1:53533-65099 GCA_026779605.1 Mormyrus hasselquistii
CAGCAGCTCTGCTCCAGCTTTGTTAACTATTTAATTTGTAAAACAAGAAAAAAGACAAAATGTGTTCAAAGTGTAACTCACTTTTTTGTCTGTTTAACTTCTGTATAAAATTACAGAGCTCTTTAATTAAATTCTTTCCAGTAACAATAATAATTAAAGACCTCTCTAATTCAATTTTTACTAGTAACAATTCCAATTAGAGAGCTCTACAAATGAATTTTTACTAGTCATATGTCTCCACTGACTTCCATTCATTTTTAATTGCAGAGCTCTACAACATAATTTTTACTAGTAGGAATTTCAATTACAAAGCTCTACAATTGAATTCTTACTGGTAACAATTACCATTAGAGAGCCCTCTAAATCAATATTTACTAGTAATAATTCCAATAAGAGAGCTCGCTAATTCAGTTTTACTTGTAACAATTCCGAGTAGAGCTCTCTAATTTAATTATTACTTGTAAAAATGCAATTACAGAGCTCTATAATTAAAATTTTACTAGTAAAAACACACACTTTAAATATATGTTTAATTAATAAATCAACAAATAAATAATGGGGACTGGCGAATGTAAATATGCGAGTTAATGCATTATATACCAATACCATTTGGCTTACCTGAATAATATTTCGAAAGCACAGCTGAATCAAAGCTTTATCCAGAAAATCCCCAGAAAACAGTCCCTCGTCTTTTAGCTCTCCAAAAAACTGCATCCAGAATTCAATCCCTTCTTTGCGCATCTGTCCCCACCAACTTTCGATTCTTTGGTTTGCTGAACTGAGACCAGTGATGCAGCTGCGGGGCCCTGCCCGCTCATCACCATCGTTTCGTCTGAAGAACACCTGGATGTCACGCATTATCACATTCTCTGTTCCCAGGTCGCATCTCACAATTCGTGGACATCCCCCAGTTTGCTGAACACTCTCCATGAAGTAACCAGCAATGACTTCAGGGTTGCTGTTTGTATGTGCTGCCTTGAGCCAGATAATTCGTTGAGAAAATCCGTCTATGCACCCGTTGATACAGATTCCATATGGTGTCAGTTTATCCTATGAATCTACGTGCCAAATATAATTGGGACCTTGAGAAAAATATAGCCGACGATGAAGTTGGCGTTTACGACAAAGTGATACACTTTCTGGATCCAGCTCTTTCAGAATGATTCGAACATCCTCTTTTCGTACAATTATACCATTTTCCAGGCATTTTTGATGCATCCAGCGGTATCCGTGGAGGCGTCCGGGACCGTTCAACTGGTCAATGATGAATTCCAGTACTTCATTCAAGCCAGCAAATTTCCGACGGCAAAGCCCGTTAAACTTAAGAATGCGCTTAAGGTGCCCTTGACTAATAACGTACCCGTGGTTCGATGCAAGAGACCGCACTATGTCTTTATATGACATTCCTAATTTAAAGTAAAACGTTATTTCATCAATCATCTCCATATTTACATCTCGACCGCTGTTGTTACCGTACGTATGGTCACAGTCAGTGTGTTCATTAAAAAAAGTTGTTTCTTCAACATAAAACTCGTGGCCACGAGAAATGGATGTCGTTCCCTCGACAAAATGATCTTGTGGCCACGACATAACATGATGTTCCCACGACTTCACATCTCGTGGCCACGACATAAGGATGTCGTTCCCTCGAAAAAATGATCTCGTGGCCACGACATAATATGACGTTCCCACGAGTTTATATCCCGTGGCCATGACAAACTTAAGTGAACCGACGGTGTCCCCTCCCGGGCACCGTACTAATCCCCCCTTGGTGCTTAGGCCAATGTGTACCTCTCGTACCAGGCTCGGTCTTGTCTCAGACCACCTGGAATTTAAGCTCTATCATATGTGCATGTGTGATCCTACATACGAGTAGACAAATCTATTTTACACAACCACAGCATTCTGTCATAATAATCACTCCATAAGCCATGGACTAAACGTACGTGTACAATGAGTAAGCTTATTTTTCTGACTCGTGATGCTGACATTTAATTTTCGTTTTTATAGTGAAATTGAAGGGTTATGAAGCATCTAATTTGAGGCTTAAGGAAAGGCCCGGTACCTGCTAGTGATGTAGTTAGTGGTGGGGTGTTTCAGGGAAACTAGCGCCCTCCAGTGTTGGGAGCCAGGCACTGGGAGGGGTTTCGCTGGGCTCAGTAGAACCTACCACGTTAAGTAGGACTTGGAGGTCTTGGGTAAGGTGCTTCCAAAGATTAGAGTATTAATAGTTAAAGACACCCTGGACCCCATTATAAATCAGCAGAAGTCGTCGGTGCCAGGTTTGCTGTAAATGAATGCCATCCATAGCTGTTATTCAGAACTCTTCCAGGAACATGGCCAGAATATATTCCATTATCCCCCTGTGTGAGCTGCAGTGTGGTTTCAAGGATGGTGGCGGGCTCTTTCGGAGTGTCAAAGCCTAGAGCGCAATTCTAATATTGGGTATATTGGTCGGGCAATGGTACAGCCAGGCCCCACTGTCTGTATACCAGCAGACTGCCTACAATTTGTTCCAACTACTTGTCCCTTGGTATTAGGCTCCCTTACTACTTGTTTTTTGGAGCCCTTGCCTTATAGCCAGGGTCATTTACCAGCGAACCTTCTTATTTCCTCGGCTCTCTTGTCAATCACCCAAGTGTAACCCCTATGGAATTACTGCATCACAAATTGATTCTTATTCTATTATACTCACACTTGGATTTTTGTTCATTCACCCATAGTGGATACTCTCTAAACGCATTAGTAGTGGTGGGTTATTTGCAGACACTCCCTAAGTACTTTCCAGAGAGAAGAGACTTTTTTTTTTTTTTCGCATGCTCGATTCACCCCGATTAAGCGAAGAGACGTTAACTTTACACACTGAACATCACTACACAGCCTCATACACGGACACTACAAGGGTTTTTTTCTCCAGATTTCTTTGGAAATTCTGTCTTTTATTTGAAGATATCCTGGCTGGTTTTGTTTTTTTTTTCCTCCCTTCTCGAGACCTGTGCATCATCGTGGATTCCACTGCACCTGCTACGCTATCCTCTGATTTCCATGGACTGAAAGATTCCCAACAAGGGAGTGGTAGGATTGGAATATTGTGAAAAGCACTTTTTTTTTTTTAAATCAGAACACAGAACATTTTCCCCTTTAGGGGTTGTTGGATCCAACGTGTTCTAGTTTGTTAAGAATTTATATTGATATTCCATGCCATATTGGGTTTACCCTATTAATGGTTTACATTGATATCTCATATCATACTGTACCTGTTCTATATGGTCTGAAGTGAATTGTGATCTGAATTGGAATTCACAATACACTGTGAGAAATGTACGCATATACATACATATATTGACCTGAAGCCATAATCAACAATACAAGATTCTGTTTTATAAATCCTGATTGGTGTTTGTGTTATTGTGGGTTGGCGTAATACAATAATCAGTATTTACTACCACAGTCCTCTTGTACGAACCTTGGACAGAGTAAGTAGACTTGACTAGTAGTCATTTATTAGGTACTAGAGCTCACCTAGGTAGGTAGAGAGAGAGAGAGTTACCCAGTTACACAAGGGAAGGTTGCCATTCCAGTAGTTAATGTTGGAAGGGAAGACCAGTGGCTTTACCCCCGTATGGTATTAAGGACTCATGTGGCCGATTCCCTGGCCTTGCAGGACGTAACCTTTGATCAGGGAGCAGTTGCACAGGCAATTGAGACTGGTCGTATGGTCTCTTTAGATGTGACTGGGTTGCAGTGGTCAAACCTGGCCCCTTCAGAACAATTGGAAGCAAAGGCACTTTTAGAGAAGTATTGTGATGTGTTTAACCAGTTTGAGGGGGACTTAGGTTGTACGTCTCTTGTTCAGCACGAGATTTCTTTTTTGGATGAAGTTCCTGTGCGCCAGTGTTATCACCGCTTACCACCAACGCAGCTTGCCATAGTTAAAGCTCATATACAAGAGTTGGTGGACAGAGGAGTGACTCGACCCAGTTGTAGTCCTTATGCCTCTCCAATTGTTGTGGTTCAAAAGAAGAATGGTTCTATCCGTCTCTGTGTAGATTATCGGCAGCTTAACTTTAAGACCAGAAATGATGCATATCCTCTTCTAATTGTAAGAAAGACAGAATAAAGGAAGTGTTGGAAGAGAAAAATTTTTGTTTGCATTTTGACGGTAAGAAGATGAACGATTATGAATATCAAGTAGTGTGTCTGCAAAGTACTCAGAGACTGCTGAAGCTGGGAATTGTTAAATGTACAAGTGGTTCTTCGCAGCATATTTTTGAATTGATAACAATAGTTATTGATGAATATGATGCTTGGTCCAGCATTCAAATGATAATTTGTGACACCACTGCTGTCAACACTGGTCAACTTTGTGGAGTTGTAGTGCAGATTCAAAAGGAATGCGTCAAGAATGGTTTGCCGAAACTACAATATATTGGCTGTCAGCATCATATTTTGGATCGTGTATTCAAGCATGTAATAAATTTCTTTGTTGAAGGACAGTCTAAAAAGCCCACACTAAATTATGAATTTGTCGATGAAGTACAGGAGAGATATGCAGAGCTTCTAGTCCAGTATGTAGGACAAGTTGAAATCCCAAAAACTGGAAATCCTGGTTGGAGGGATGATTTTAAGTTTTTGTTTGATTTGTGCAAAGCTTACAGGTACTACAAGTCAGAAAAGAAGTTTCCTGTCATACAGTGGAAGCAGTTACCTTCCCTCCATTCAGCACGATGGAACTCCCGTGCTATATACTGTCTTCTGGCTTACTTTCTGCTGCCCGGGTGGAGGAGCAAGCTAGAAATTGTGGTGAATTTTGTGGCCAATCAATTCCTCAGGCCAATGGTTCTCAGACCAAATGTACAATGACAAAATTACTGAGTCATTGCACCAAGCCATTCATGAACTCAACTGTGCTTCCGCCATGAAATGTTTTGAAACACACTGGAGTGGCAAAAAATCAAGAATTGACGTTCCTCGAACAAACATTGTGGCAGAACGATGTGTCAAATTGATGGAAGAACTGAGTACAACTTCTAAACATGACAAATACCTGAACTTGAAATTTGTAGCTTCTAACATTTTTTAGTTTCTTGCAACTTCTTATGCATAATGTTCGCTCACGTGGATTACATGTTATTTTGTATTTTAACAATTTGAAAAGTTGATTGTGTGGGGAACATTTTTTGATTAAACTACCACAAAAGTGATTTAATATTACGTAACAAGTCATTACTCATCGATTTGAGGTACAGGGTCATGGAAATTTAACAAAAATTAATTTAGTCATAACCCTAGTGTGCAGTGCTCTGGTCTTTGGGTGTTGTTTGTAGTGCCTGGGATTTTTGGGTGCGTATAAGAACTGCATATTTCCCGGTCGTGGGTTTTCTCACCCTTGTTTGAATTGTGTGTTAATTGTATGAGGGTGGATGGGTTGTTTCCCTTTTTTATTGCTTTGATGTTTCATTTCGATTTTGTGTGTTTGCGTTGTTTGAGTTAGCAAATTCTATACAATGCAATGCAATGCAATTTTATTTATATAGCGCGTTATCACAACATTACATTGTCTCAATGCGCTTAAAATGTATGTGGGGTTGCTGTGTTTTATTTCATTAAAGTGAGTTTTATGTTTTGTATACAGCCTCCATTTCATTTGGTGAACACTTGGACCTGTGGTAAGGCATGTTAGTGTCTCTCATTTCCTCTCTGGTTGGGGTTACATTAATTTGTATAAATCTCTCACCATGTGTGAACCTTACAGTTCAGTGTCTGACTGCCTTGTGTTTCCGTTGTGTGTATTTGGGTTTGGTGCTTGCTGTGTGTCTGTTATAGCCTTGTTAAGGACTGCAATAAATAACGTATTCTACCTTGGCAACCAAGTTCCCTCATCCTTCACTGTTCTCAGGATGCCTTAGTCACAGCGCTACAATATTATTGTCAGGATGTGGTAGGCATGTTTTGGGCAGGAGTGGAGTGCCTGAGCGCCTGCTCCTTTGCCTAACCATAGCATTTGACAGAGGTGGAAAGTTCACGTCCAGAAAGTGCAAATCGAGACTAAGGTTTTGATTCAACCAACCAGCTGATTTTTATATTGAACTGGTTGGCATGAACCTGAACATTCCACCTCTGGTATGTTACATAATGCAACAATTCAACAGTCAGCAATTATATATGTGTGTGTGTCTATCTATATACACAGGCACACACTACCACCACCTGGAGGGGGGTAATTGGGAGGAACGGCCTCCCTGATCTGAACCCGAGTGGTGTTCTGTTATTGGACTTATTTTACAGAGTAGAGCCGCTGCTCCTTCACCTCAAAAGGAGCCAGTTGAGGTGATTTGGACACCTGGTGCGGATGCCTCCTGGGCGGCTACCCGGAGAGGTTTTCTGTGCATGTCCTACAGGAAGGAGGCCCCGGGGCAGACCCAGGACTCACTGGAGGGATTATATCCCCCGTGGAGCTGGTAGAGTTAGCTGCTACCCCCGCGACCCGAACCCCAGATAAGCTGCAAATAATGGATGGATGGATAGTCAATGACAAAGTTAGAATTAATCCTTTTTGAAATTAAAATAATAATTGTGTTCTTTAAACTTTGCTTGCATCAAAGAGTCCTCCATTTGTAGCAATTACAACCTTGTACAGTATACCTTGGGTATTCTAAATGCCAGTTTGTTGAGGTAATACCCCTTGTTAATACCCCTGACCACCCCCATTATGATGATACAGTACGCAGATGGACAATCCCAGTCCCCAAGAAACCCTCCATCACAAGACTGAATGACTAGAGGCCTGTCGCCCTGACATCTGTAATCATAAAGTCGTTTAAACGACTGGTGCTAGCCCACCTGAAGAACACCCCTGACCACCTGCTCAATCCCCTGCAGTTCGCCTACCGGTCAAACAGGTCAGTGGATGACTCAACCAACATGGGTTTGCACTTGATCCTGAAACACCTGTACTACCCAGGGGCTTATGCACGGATCCTGTATGTGGACTTCAGCTCGGCTTTTAACCCTCTGGGTTCAAGTGCATCATCGGCGATGCAGCGTATTTTTCACGTCTATTTCAATTTATATCTCGCTGAAATCTGTATGTAGAATCATGAAAAAACGCTGGCTAAATCCGTAATCTGTCTTCTTTTTAAAACATCCATTGTCAGAAGTTTTTAAAATTAGGTTAAGTCGGCAAAAAAATAAACCATGCCACCTGTCTTTGTTTTACCTTCATCAGGGGCGTGTAGTACTGCCTTCATGCGAAGGTCACCATCCGCATTCTAAATAGCCGCTTGAACGTCGCACCGGTGAAATGCTATCCAGATGCATCCCCATCAGTGCCATAAAAAGGGGAGGGGGATGTGGCCAGGTGTGAATAGCTCATGCATACACATGAGAACTCCTATACATTCAATGGAGAGACCAGAAATAGTGACATGAGTTCATACAGCCTTTATTGTTAGTCTATGGGCAGCTTTATTTGCAGCAGGAATACAATACATTGCAAAACTAATCAATCAATCAATCAATCATGTTTGCTGCGTTGGCGTCCAGTGGCAGCTGACAGGAGTCTGTAGACAAGAGTAAGAGCAATTAATTCCATACACTCACACAAAAATAAAGATGTTAGAAACAGCAATAAAGTGTGTGTAAGAACCTTCTAGACTGCCATTGCTATTTAATCATCAACTGTAAACCCAAACACAGTAGAGTTCTGAATGTTTGTGATATGAAAAGAAAAATGACAAATTAATTTGGTGGTGTATCTATAATCACACCTGCAGAGACTTGTAAAAGCATCTACAAAAAAGAATAATCACGGGCATCACAATGATTGTGTAAATTACAATCAAAGGCACTAGTAATAAAAATGTACAAATAGTCTGATCCTACACTCTCCACTATGGTCCACCCTAGTGTATCGATTTATTTAATCAGTCCACTTTCTTCACATCTACAGCATTTGTAGCAGCAACACATGCAAACTCTCCACTCACGTCAGTTTCTCCAGTTTACAGCTGGGATCCTCCAGTATATCAGAGAGCTGCTTCACTTCTGAATCTTTCAGGTGATTATAACTCAGATCCAGCTCTCTCAGGTATGAGGGGTTTAACCTCAGAGCCGAAGCCAAGGAGGAACAGCCTTCTTTTCTGACTCCACAGTCCGACAACCTGTAGGGCACATAAGAACATATGAAATTTATAAATGAGAGGAGGCCATTTGGCCCATCAGGCTTGTTTTGGGAGAACTTAACTAATAGCTCAAAGTTGTTAAAATCTTATCTAGCTCTGATTTAAAGGAACCCAGGGTTTTAGTTTCCGCTACACTAGCAGGAAGACTATTCCATACTCAACTACACACTGTGTAAAGAAGTGTTTCCTAAAATTTGTTTTAAAATGTTCTTCTGTTAATTTCCACTTATGGCAACAAGATCTAGTATTTAAACTAATAGTAGCCATTTGGCTGAACAGCATCCAGACCTGTTAGAATCTTACCTGGATCATGCCCCCCCTTAGTCTCCTTTGCATGAGGCTAAACAGATTCAGCTCAGCTAACCTCTCCTCATAAGATGTTCATTTAAGACCAGGAATTATTCTTGTAGCCCTACATTGCACCCTTTCTAAGGCAGCAATGTCCTTTTTAAGGTATGGTAACCAAACCTGCGCACAATATTCTGGGTGGGTTCTTATCAATAATTGTATAATCGTACCATCACCTCCCTTGACTTATACTCCACAAATCTAGAGATGTAACCCAACATCCTATTACTTACCAATTTTTATTGCTTCCCCACACTGGTGAGAGTGGGACATCAACAAATCAGTGAAAGTGTGTTCCCTACCCCTAGTCCCCAGAGGGTTATGGACTTATTTGTATGGACAGCAGGGACAAATATTGTGGGATTACCAAATTGCATGAACCAATATTTTTATCTATCTCAAAATTTTATCATCTTATGATCGTGAGAATTAAAGGCAAAATGTTTCCTTTTGCTGACTTTTGATGTGTAAACTCAAGTGTTTAATTTCCTTCCTTGTCTGATCACAGTAGCTTTTTGTCATCCTCTAAAATTCACAAAGGAGATGAAGGAAGGAAACTAAAAACACTAAAACCCACCCTAAAATGCAGGTTCGCACGAGGTTTATGACTTGCAGTAGCGAATGGGAGTTTGTAACCACTCGAGACCAGAACGCAGCGAGTGATTAGCAATATTGTTTGATTTGTTGATTATAAGTGCATGCCATGAGAATTTCAGATTTCAGTTTTTTATTTAAACCAAACCTATGCCCTTGATTAAATTACAGGATATTGAAATTTATCAGTTATTTTGTTTGGTGGTAAGCACAAGCAGAACCTCCAGACCTGGAGACGTGAAGCCGCAGTGCCTCCACAACTTATACGCATTTCCTAATTATCCAAAGAAAATTCTTTTATATATGATTAATTAACAGAACTAATCATAAAGAAATGTCTTGACAGGAAAAAATTTTAATTTTAAAAAGATTGATTTACTGACTATGCCATATGTAGTCAGAAAGGATTTCCCTTAGTATTCAATTTACAAACTGAAATACTCAGCAATACTGACCGCAGTGTCTCCAGTTTACAACTGGGATCCTTCAGTACAGCAGAGAGCTGCTTCACTCCAGAGTCTCCTGGGTGATTGTAGCTCAGATCCAGCTCTCTCAGGTGTGAGGGGTTTGACCTCAGAGCTGAAGCCAGGGAAGAACACCCTTCTTTTGTGACTTCACAGTTTGATAGCCTATAGAATGGAAATCACAACATTGTTTTCTACAAACCTCTATTCACTAGCCATTAGCCATATAAACTTCAAAAGAATGTTTCGCTTTCCAAATACTCATTGTAGTTGTGTGGAACAACAGTACTGTACATGATTCAACTGAGATGAAGTGTACTGGGGAAAAACAGTGCAAAGAAACAAATGCAACATGGATGTGAATCCTCCTATAACATTCACACCAACAAAATTGCTTCTAATGTTAGGGTGTCATCCTACCTCCCACCTTATACCGCATGGGACAGGATCCAGGCTCCCTGACCTGGATAAGCAGTTGGAAGAAGGGCAGATGGATGGAGATAAAATGCATATTCTGTACTCACTTCAGTATTTCCAGTTTACAGCTGGGATCCTCCAGCACAGCAGAGAGCAGCTTCACTCCTGAGTTTCCTGGGTGATTGTAGCTCAGATCCAGCTCTCTCAGGTGTGAAGAGCTTGAGCCCAGAGCTAAAGCCAGGGAAGAACAACCTCCTTTTGTGACTTTACAGTTTGACAGCCTACAGAGAGAAAGACAAAAATACTGCTTTATCTTCAAGAAATAAGATCATCTCGCCATTACAAGCATTAGTCTCAGGTAAATGTGACTACTCCAGTAAAGACTGCAATTATTACAGTTCACAGTGTGGAGTAGTGTTGTCATGATACCATAATAATGTCCTTGACACCAAGTACGTTTTAAGTAGCATGATACCGGTACTGCAATGATGCCAATGGAGGAAAAAAAACTGTTAAATGTTGTTCATGGTAAATTACTAGGTATGTGACTGAATCATATTAAGACAGTGGTTCTCAAACTTTTTCAGCAGGAGCCCCTCTTGTGTAGAGTGAATCCTTTTGTGGCCCCCCTCCTCAAAAAAAAAATCATGACGCAAAACATCCTCAAACTTACAATTTTACTTAATTTTAGATATTAGATTCTGTTTGTAGTCTTTATTTCTCTGGTTTGTTAAATTTACATTTCACAAAATATAACATTGTAATAAAACAGTTTTGACAGTAAAACTAACATTGTCTGAAAAGTGCAACAAAAGTACTGAATACTGAAAATTTAAGATACTGAACATAATTTATGATGTCCATAGTAGAAGATGAATAGTGAAAAGTTAATTTATATATATTTGTAAAAAAGTGCATTAATGAATGACAGTGGCTCAAAAGTTTTTTTTTGCATCCTGAACAGCAGTCTGATTTTTTTGAGCAATTTTTCTGCAAGAAACGTAAAAAAAAAAAAAACTTAAAAAACTTTTTACAATATAAAAGGAATGTACAATATTATACAAGTTTTACAGTATAAAATAAATCATTTCATCATTTAGACACATCAATTTAGTAACCACTGTATATATACACACAACCTGCCTTAGTGGGAAGGGTGAGCCTGTCTGTCTTTGCAGAGCTTATCAATTCTGAGTGTTATTGGGGACAGGCAAACTCTCAAGTCATCTTCTTGACAAGCCTGATTTACATACAGGTAATTTTTTTTTTAGATTCTACAATTTCAATGTGGCCCCCCTAGCGCCATCTGGTGGCCTCCCAGGGGGCCGTGGCCCCCAGTTTGAGAACCACTGGATTAAGACACACTTGAAATCAGAAACTCTTTTAATGACTAAGAAATATTTGGACTATGCAAATAAATCACAAGATCATAATCACAAGTTTGAAACATTAAACAAACTATAACAGTACAATTGTGACCATCATATTATAGGAATAACTGAAACGTGGTTGAGAGAAAAGGATGGACAAGAATATAATATGGATGGCTACACGTTGTTC
>JAODKE010000096.1:79503-98742 GCA_026779605.1 Mormyrus hasselquistii
ATAAAGACTGTGATATTGGAACAACAACTCAAACCTAATATTCCATATTTAATTGTGTATGAATTAATCATTAATTAGTTCATAATCAATTCCCCTGAATATTGGTGGTAAACCACCCCCATTTGAGCTGTTAAAATTCCTACACTACCCATCTATCGAGTTGCTCTTCCGGGGTTAAAAGTAGTTGGCCATTCTTACCAATAATTGGTTTACTATTTTTTTGACATGTCCCAGACAATTTCCTCGTGATGTTGTAGAGTTCTTTCATATTCCTTTGAGATTTTACAAGTTCTGCCTCCTTAGCTAGACTCTCTATCTATGATCTCTTATCCCTCCTGATATTCTGCCGTACTTCTTTACGGCAATGGTTGTACTCCTTTTGAGCCATCGCTTTTTCAGATCTTTGTCCTCTGCTGGATTATGTTGAAGGTTTCTGATGTTATCCATTCTTTGTGTTCTTAGGATCTTCTCCCCAAAGCCTCCTCACATGTTGATCTCCAATTTGCTTTTAAATGTTCCCACTCTTCATTTATTGTCCTTCTATCTTTCCAAGCTGTATCTGCATTTTTCTTTGAGAGAATATCCTTGAACTGTTTTCTCACTTGAGCACTGCTGAGGTAGTCAGTGTTGTATTTCGCTCTTTGACCCTTCGATGATGTCTCTTCAGCTTTAGCTTGAATTTTCCCACCAGGAGATGGTGATCTGAGGCCTGACATCTTCCATAGTTCTTCTGAACTTTTTATTGATACAAATGTGATCGATTTTGTTGTCTGTGACATGATCTGGTGACATCCAGGTTGTTTTGTGGATTGTTTTATGGGGAAAAACACTCCCCCCCTATCACCAGATTAATGTTCACACAGATCTCAGCCATCTCGCCATTTTCATTCATGGTCCCCACTCCATGTTTACGCATCACTGCCTCATATCCCTCATTTCGGCCTCCAATCTTGGCGTTAAAGTCCCCCATCAGGATAATGAGGTCCCTGGCTCCAATGCTACCGAGTAGGTGGTTTAGGTTGTTATAGAACCTGTCCTTGACCTCATCATCTGTGTTGCTGGTGGGTGCATAGAACTGGATTATGTGGACTTTCACTCTCCTGTTGCTAGTTTTGAGGGTTGCTGAGATGATGCGAGAGCTGATGGGTTCCCATGCAGTTAGAGCCTTCCTGGTGTCTTTTGTCAGCATGATGGCCACTCCCTCCAAATGGTTTGCTGCCCCCTCTTCATGTTCAATAAATAATGGACTGGCCACTGGCCAATCTGACCTTAAACATGGTTCTGATGTTCAATGTCCCCACAAGGATGGATTTCCTTGTTATCAGAAGGTGTATCGGCCTACCAGATCCCTTGTGGTTTTGGCTAGTAAGTGTCACAGTCCCCATTGCTGGGGCACCTTCTTCAGGCAGGTGTATGATTTTGTTTTTATTCATCAATGTTTTTGTAACTGGAACGTTATTTTTACAAGATGGGTTAGTTAACCCTATGCCCAACCCCCAACCAAGAGGGCCAGTTGCTGCTTTTTGTCTGGCCTCTACTCTAGAAACCTGCCCAGCATAGTTGAACCTACTGAGGGTATGAGCCCCCACCAGTATAGCCTTTAGAGTCATGGAGGTACGCGAGTCTGATCATAGAACAAACTATATAAATAATGGAAGCATAATTATTAACCCAAATAACACATAAGTCCAGTAAAATCGGCTTTAAGCATTAAAATATAAGGGATTAGGGGCCTCTTAATCATCTCCTATATCTAACTGGTGAATTCTCTCCTATTTCTTGACCACCTTAGTTACTGTGTGGTGAGTGTACTGGCACAGAATGGCTGCCGTCGCACCATCCACGTGCTACACCATGGTGGTGGTTGAAGTGACTCCCCATTGTTACTGTAAAGTAATTTGGGTGTCTTCAAAGGCATAATACAAATGTAACATTCATTCATTCAGAGTTAACTTTGCTGCAGTACTGGAGTTAAGGTTTAAACCCAAACCCGCTTTTTGGAATAATTCATTATCAATCCAGAAATCCCTAAAGACATGTTCAGGCAGGAATACCAGAAGGGTATTCCCGAAATCAAAGGAACTCAGAAACATGGCTGTGAATGTGGATCAGCATACAGAAATATTAAACACTGGGGTCCACACAGATCTCACAGTGCAGAGAGAGCTGATTACAGGAGTGATTCATCTCTCATAACTGACAGTTGGCTGATATGACACAAGAAGGTGCTCATGCAGCAGCTACCTGAAATCCCTTAAAATAGAGAATGTTTCGGACGGCTATGTTGCCTAGAATTAATCATCGTCCTGTTACTGTCATACATATGAAGTGCTATCTAATAATTATGTTGATACATACATACAATCCTGATACAAGATTATTTTGCATTGCCTTTGATCCCATGACTTGGTATTGATTTTAATGCAAGGTTATTTTGTATTACTTGTAATAAATAGTTTTTAGAAGAGAACCTAAGTGCCTGTTTGTTCCTTCGTAAGCCCTATATCCCCCTCACATCATTATAAAACAGAACGCTTGCATGTGGAGTGTCAGAAAGAACTGTCCTTAGTATTTCATTTACAGTAAGAAAAACTCAGTAATACTGACCTCAGTATTTCCAGCTTACAGCGTGTAAAACCCAGTAATGCTGACTGTGGCATCTCCCTTTTAATCTTTGGATGATGTTTCTGTGTTAAATCCGGCACCACATTGTCACTAAGGTCCAGCTCTCTCACATATGGGTTTGAACTGAGAGCAGAGCCCAGTGCTATACAGGATTCCCAACTCAATTTACAGCTGTTCACTCTGGAAAAAGAAACATGAGTTTAAGCACTGCAAAAGCACAACTTGCATTTCAAAATGAATTAGTACAGTGTGCAGTGTTCTGTGCCTCTTGGTGATTTGAGATGATATGAGAAGTGAGACAGTAAATGTTTACTGTAATCATTTGATCACTGACTGAATCAGTGGATCTTACCTGAAATTCTTGTATTAATTATTTACCAAGAAAAAACCTTTGACAGCCCATAACTGGCAGGTATTAAGTCTGCCTGCTCGTTTTCACAAAAACAGCACAGTGAATCACTTTCCTCCCACCGATGTGCATTTAGGTTTCTCGAGTATGCTGAATTACCTCATGTGTGTCAGTGTGTACCCTGTGACTGACTGGCATTCTACCCATAGTGTCACCCTACCTCCCACTCTCTACAGCATGGCATAATGATCTAGTCTCCCTGTGCAGCAGAAGCAGAAGTCAGGAGAAGGACAGATGGATGGATATAAAATGCATATTCTGTACTCACTTCAGTATCTCCAGTTTACAGCTGGGATCCTCCAGCACAGCAGAGAGCAGCTTCACTCCTGAGTCTCCTGGGTGATTGTAGCTCAGATCCAGCTCTCTCAGGTGTGAGGGGTTTGACCTCAGAGCTGAAGTCAGGGAAGAAAAGCCTTCTTCTGTCAATGTGCAGCATGCCAGCCTGCCAAAACGAAATTAGAAAGGAAATCACAACATTGTTTTCTACTTCTCTCTTCTCGATAATACCAATATAATTAAACCTATGCAACAGCCGAATAGAGGGCGTAGAATGGAGTCTTCCATGTCCTGCTTTGGAAAACACTGACATGGCAGCAAGTGAATATTTGTAAACAGGATGTCAATAGTTTACACTCCCCTGTTCTACCTATGGACTATGAAGACCCTGAAGAGACCTGTGTAAAAAATGAAAATGAACAAACTTTCGCATACGTACGAGATTCTTTGGCAAGCACAGGCAAAAGAAAGATCATTTTGGTGGTCAAGCAACAATTACTCAAATTAAACTAATATTATAATTTCATCTAAGTAAACGTAATTTACTTAGATGAAGCACTGTGAAGGGTCCAGCCCATGCACTGACACTAGAAGGTAATTTATTAATTTAATAATAATAAATGAGAAAAATAATGCATAATGATGTGTGACTTGCCTCGCAATCGTTAACAAAAACACTGTAACAAAACATGTGTAAGCCACATGGGGAGTTTATTAACTTTGAGTTAAGCTCCTGTTTGGGTCTCTTTTATTCTTTATCATTCAGGCCTTCCCCTAGACTCTCCTGTTCTGCGTGAACATTTTGGGGGGCATTCAAGTTGTACTATCAAATACCCATAATCTGTGGTTTAATTTCTGTTCCAAATATCTAAGAAACCACTAGTTTAGTATTTCACCTGTCGTATAGGACTGACCTCAGTATTTCCAGTGTACAGTGTGGATTCTCCAGTTCAGCAAAGAGCAGCTTCACTCCTGAATCCTGCAGGTCATTGTCACTCAGGTCCAGCTCTCTCAGGTATGAGGAGTTTGATCTGAGAGTTAAAGCCAACGCTTCACAGCATGTCTCTGTGAGATTGCAACTGTTCAGTCTGAAAAAAGAAAACATTTTAAAGCACAGACACATACACAATCTACCAATAACAGAACTGACACAAAACAAAAAGACAAGCATTTGTTTTTAGAAAAATAAGCAGCACAGCTTACATTTCAAAATGAATTATATTGTCCTCCTGGGAATTGTCTGCATATACTACATGAGTCAGAGGATCTGATACCAAGCAATTACACCGTTTTGCTGCATTTTCAGAAGAAAAAAAGCCATAATACAGGTCACACCATTCAATACCTATAGTCTATACCTTTGGCAGGGCCTTCATTCCTGCTGCGATCAGTACAAACATTTCTCCCCTAGGCCGAACCAACCAGACAGCTAGTGAAATACCTGCAGCCTGTAACTTTTTCACATTCCATTGTCTTTATGGATATATACTTTTTCAACATGGTGGCACATAGTACGCACATAGTACGCAGCGGCATTTACGGCCATGCACCAGAACTCTGCAATGTTTAAATTGTTTTATTTGTTCTGTTTTTTTTATTTCCAAACTCAGTCAATAAAAAGTTCTTCTACAGGCAACAGGATCTTTTAAATCTCAGATTGAATTGCACGTACCCAAAGACAACTATGGAAAATTTCCCCACCAACATTCTCCACTCACCTGTCTCACAATGGAAGTGCTGACCCCGCTGGGAGCACAAAATACTTAGCAAGTTAAACTGGAAGGATGAGCAGCTAATGCAGGGTTGCCAGACTGTATTAGTTTTCATTCCAGTCAACCCAATCTATGGCTTGTTTTATGTTAAACTTAAAAGTATTAAGTCAAATTATGAGTTTTCTGAGAATTTTGGAATAAACTTCACGGACACAACAAAACAGGCAGAAATTGAGTTTTAGACTATTAGCATACAAAAATGTTAAACACTAGGGTCCACACAGATCTGTACTGTGCAGAGAGAGCTGATCACAGGAGTGATTCATCTCTCATAACTGACAGTTGGCTGATATGACACAATAAGGTGCTTATGCAGCAGCTACCTAAAATGAAAGGATGCATCACTGGATGAATTGTTTTAAAACAGAGAATGTTTGATTTGTGTAACTTTGATATAAAATGCTTTAAAATAGTAAGGTATTGGTATAGTCCATGCTAAGACAGATTGCATTCAGGATAACCTGATTTACTGACTGAGTCATTATGTGGAGTGTCAGAAAGGACCGTCCTTAGTATTTCATTTACAGTAAGGAATACCCAGTAATACTGACCTGAGTATCTCCAGCTTACAGCGTGTTAAACCCAGTAATGCTGACTGCGGTATCTCTCTTTTAATCTTTGGATGCTGTTTCTCTGTTAAATCCGGCACCTCATTGTCACTCAGGTCCAGCTCTCTCACATGTGGGTTTGAACTGAGAGCAGAGGCCAGTGCTATACAGGATTCCCAACTCAATTTACAGCTGTTCAGTCTGGAAAAAGAAACATGATTTTAAGCATTGCAAAAGCACAACTTGCATTTCAAAATGAATTAATACAGTGTGCAGTGTTCTGTGCCTCTTGGTGTTGTGAAGATGAGAGATGAGATAGTAGATGTTTACTGTAATCTTTTTATCATTGACCGAATCAGTGGATCTTACCTCAAATCCTTGTATTAATCAAGTACGAGGAATATACCTTGACAACCCATAACTGGCAGGGATTAAGTCTGCCTGCTGGTTTTCACAGAAACAGCAGAGTGAATCACTTTCCTCCCACCCATGTGCATCTAGGTTTCTCGGGTATGCTAAATTACCTGTTGTGTGTGCCAGTGTGTGCCCTGTGACTGAGGGACATCCCACCCAGGGTGTCACCCTATCTCCCACACTGTACAGCATAGAACAGGGATCTAGGCTCCCCGTCCAGGATGTGTAGTTGGAAGAAGGACAGATGGATGGATATAAAATGCATATTTTGTACTCACTTCAGTATCTCCAGTTTACAGCTGGGATCCTCCAGCACAGCAGAGAGCAGCTTCACTCCTGAGTCTCCTGGGTGATTGCAGCTCAGATCGAGCTCTCTCAGGTGTGAGGGGTTTGACCTCAGAGCTGAATTCAGGAAAGAACAGCCTTCTTCTGTCAATGTGCAACCTGCCAGCCTGTCAAAATGAAATTAGAACGATAATCACAACATTGTTTTCTACTACTCTTGTCTCGATAGTAGCCATATATTTTATCCTGTTTGACAGCCGAATCGAACATGTAGAATGGAGTCTTCCAAGTGCTGGTTTGGAAAACACTGGCAGAAGGTGAATATGTGTAGACAGGATGTCAAAAGTTTACACTCCCCTATTCTATTTATGGACTATGAAGACCCTGAAGAGACCTGTGTAAAAAATAAAAATGAACATAGTTTTGCGTGCACACGAGATGCTTTGGCAACTGCGCGCAAAAGTAGGATCATTTTGGCGCTCATGCAGCAGTTACCCGAGTTAAACTAATATTATAATTCCACCTAAGTAAATGTGATTTATGGGAATGAAAATGAAATTGTGATCTACTGTATGAAACTGTGAAGAATCCAGCCCATGCACTGACGCTAGCAAGAAATTTAAGAAAAATAAGTGAGAATAATAATGCACAATGTCCTCATTTCTGGAAAAAAAAGATATGAAAAATAAGTTCAAATTTACACCTGCTTAGTAGGAATAAAATAGTGTGAGTACAGCAGTTCCTTTTTCTGTCACTTGCTTTGCAATCATTGATGAAAACACTGTATAATGTTAAAGTTTTGACAGAGTTCATGCTTAGACAATTTGTATTCTCCATATTCAGGGTCTGAAAATATTTGAGGCCTAAATAAAAGAGACTTAACAGGAGCTTAACTCAAAGTAAATAAACTCCCCATGTGGCTTATCCTTCAGCCCATCTCCTAGACTCTCCTGTTTTGTGTGAACATGTTGGGGGGCATTCAAGTTGTACTATCAAATACCCATAGTCTGTGGTTTAATTTGCATTCCAGATATCTAACAAATACTAGTTTCACCTGTCATACAGGACTGACCTCAGTATTTTCAGTGTACAGTGTGGATTCTCCAGTTCCACAAAGAGCAGCTTCACTCCAGAATCCAGCAGGTCATTGTCACTCAGGTCCAACTCTCTCAGGTATGAGGAGTTTGATCTGAGAGTTAAAGCCAATGCTTCACAGCATGTCTCTGTGAGATTGCAGTTGTTCAGTCTGAAAAAGCAAACATTTTAAGACACATACACAATCTTTACATGACTCATATCAGGCTACTCCCTGCCCCCACCTTGGGCAGTCCGGCGCAACAGGAGTCTCAGTGCCTGTACTTCCAAGCTCAGGAACAGCTTCTTCTCTCAAGCTGTAAACCTGCTGAATTGTCTACTCGCTGAAGAGTGAGTTCTTCTTCTTCACCTCAGTTACGCCCCCCCCCCCCCACCCCAAAAGAACCATCAATTGCCATCTGCACTATTTTACATGCATCTTATGTCTACTATATTTACCATGCACTGCTCAGCTCCATTTCACTACTTCTGTCAGACTCTACCTCATCTATGGAGACATGCTGATATGTATCTATTTGTATTTGTTAATATGCGTATCTGTATCTAGCCTGTACGTTTATGTATGTCTGGATAACTTATGTATAATGTATGTAATGTATGTCTAATTTATGTATAATGTACATCTGTCCAATCTATGTACATTACCCCGCCTGGGTTACATGTGTGTGGAGTTTGTATGTTCTCCCTGTGTCGTCATGGGGTTTCCTCCAGGTACTCCGGTTTCCCCCCACAGTCCAAAGATATGCTGAGGCTAATTAGAGTTAATAAATTGCCCGTAGGTGTGCATGTGTGAGTGAATGGTAACAGTGTGTGAGTTTGCCCTGCGATAGGCTGGCCCCCTGTCCAGGGTTGTTCCCTGCCTCGTGCCCATTGCTTCCGGGATAGGCTCCGGACCCCCTGTGACCCAGTAGGATAAAGCGCGTTGGAAAATGAATGAATCTGTCTACTATTACTCATTGTGCACGTTGCACGTCTGTACATACACATTTTGCATTTGCGTTCACTTATTACTGTAGAGTACTGTTTGTACACTATAGCATTTTGCACATTTGTCTGAGACTTAATTTCTCATTCATTTTATTTCGTCTTTTTTGTCTTTCGATAGGCTGCCGTAATGGCAGAATTTCTCTCCAGAAAGTAAGTGTCATAATCTGTTATCTGTTACTGTCGATAAAGACTAGCAGTCTATACAAGCTCCACACACAGAGCTGGAGACAAGATGTGAATCTCCTCTTAAAAAGACATGCAAAAATCCATCTGTGTTAATTTGGCATATTAAACAGGTGGACTCCATACTACAATAAAACTTAATTTGACTGTGCCATTGTGAATTCACAGAGCCCATAAGGGGACAAGGGGGCAGAAACAAAACTGTAACTGATCAAAGAATAAACTACATAAATAATGGATTCATAATTATTAACCGAAATGACACAAAAGTCCAGTCAACTCCGCTTTAAACATTAAAATATGGGAGATTAGGGGGCCTCCTAATCATCTCCTATATCTAACTGGTGAATTCTCTCCTGTTCCTGGACCACCTTAGTTACTGTGTGGTGAGTGTACTGGCACAGAATGGCTGCCGTCGCATCATCCAGGTGCTACACCGTGGTGGTGGTTGAAGTTTCTCCCCATTGTTACTGTAAAGTACTTTGGGTGTCTTGAAAGGCATGATATAAATGTAACATTCAGAACTCAGAGACACGGCTGTGAATGTGGATGTGAATCCTCCCATAACATATTCAGATCAGTTAAACTGCTTTCATTGGAGTCATTAGTTATCATTCTGCCTGGTGTCCCAATACTTAGCAAGTTAATCTGGAAGCGGGAAATGTGAACATCCCAAGCAGTTTATGCAGGGCTGCCAGACTGTATTAGTTTTTCATTCCAGTCCACCCAATCTGTTAAAGTTACAAGTATTAAGTAAAATGATTAATTTCCAGAGCATTTTGGAAACCTAAAATGAAAGAATGCATCACTGGATGAATGTTTTAAAACAGAGAATGTTTGATTTGTGTAACATTGATATAAACTGCTTTATAGTATTAAAGTATTGGCAGGGTCCATGCTTGGACAGCTAACATTCAGGATAAGCTGATTTACTGACTGAGCCATTTTGGGGAGTGTCAGAAAGGACTGTCCTTAGTATTTCATTTACAGTAAGGAATACCCAGTAATACTGACCTGAGTATCTCCATCTTACAGCGCATAAAACCCAGTAATGCTGACTGCGGCATCTCCCTTTTAATCTTTGGATGCTGTTTCTCTGTTAAATCCGGCACCTCATTTTCACTCAGGTCCAGCTCTCTCACATGTGGGTTTGAACTGAGAGCAGAGGCCAATGCTATACAGGATTCCCAACTCAATTTACAGCTGTTCAGTCTGGAAAAGTAAATGTGATTTTAAGCAAAGCAAAAGCACAACTTGCATTTCAAAACGAATTATAGTGTGCAGTGTTCTGTACCTTTGATTTGAAATGATATGAGAGCTGAGATAGTAAATGTTTACTGTAATCATTTGATCACTAACTGAATCAGTGGATCTTACCTGAAATTCTCGTATTAATTAATTACTAGGAAAAACCTTTCCTCCCATCAATGTGCATTTAGCCTTCTCGGGTATGCTAAAATTCCTGTTGTGTGTGTGCCAGTATGTGACCTGTGACTGACTGGCATCCCACCCAGGGTGTCACCCTACCTCCCACACTGTACAGCACGGCATAGGGATCCAGGCTCCTTGTCCAGGATAAGCAGTTGGAAGAAGGACAGTTGGATGGATATAAAATGCATATTCTGTACTCACTTCAGTATCTCCAGTTTACAGCTGGGATCCTCCAGCACAGCAGAGAGCAGCTTCACTCCTGAGTCTCCTGGGCGATTGTAGCTCAGATCCAGCTCTCTCAGGTGTGAGGGGTTTGACCTCAGAGCTGACGTCAAGGATGAATAGCCTTCTTCTGTGAATGTGCAACCTGCCAGCCTATCAAAATGAAATTAGAAATTAAATCAAAACATTGTTTTCTACTACTCTCTTCTCGGTTGTAGCTATATAATTTATCCTGTGTGACAGAGGGCGTAGAATGGAGTCTTCCAGGTGCTGGTTTGGAAAAAACTGGCAGCAGGTGAATATGTGTAGACAGGATGTCAGAAGTTTACACTCCCCTATTCTAATTCTGGACAATGAAGCCCCTGAAAAGACTGCAAAAAATGAAAATGAATATACTTTTTTGTGCACACGAGATGCTTTGGCAACTGCACGCAAAAGAAAGATCACTTTGGTGCTCATGCAGCAAGTCCCCAAATTAAACTAATATTATCATTCCACCTAAATAAATGTGATTTATGAAAATGAAATTGTGATCTATGAAACTGTGAAAGGTCCAGCCCATACACTGACACTAGCAATGTCCTCATTTCTGAAAAAAGATATGAAAAATAAGTTTTACTGTACATCTGCTTAGTGGGAATGAAATGGTGTGAGTGCAGCAGTTCCCTTGTGTGACTTGCCTCACAATTGTTAACAATAACACTGTACAATATTAAAGTTTTGACACAGTTCATGCTTGTATTGTCTATCAGCTGCATTATAGGTTGAGACACTAAATACATGTGTGGGTCTTAAAATATTCGGAGCCTAATAAAAGAGACCTAAACAGGAGCTTAACTCAAAGTAAATAAACTCCCCATGTGGTTTATCCTTCAGCCCTTCCCCTAGACTCTCCTGCTTTGTGTGTACATGTTGGGGGGGCATTCAAGTTGTACTATCAAATACCCATAGTCTGTGGCTTAATTTGCATTCCAAATATCTAACAAATGCTAGTTTAGTATTATACCTGTCATATAGGACTGACCTCAGTATTTCCAGTGTACAGCATGGATTCTCCAGTTCCGCAAAGAGCAGCTTCACTCCAGAATCCTGCAGGTGATTGTCACTCAAGTCCAGCTCCCTCAGGTGTGAGGACATTGATCTGAGAGTTAAAGCCAACGCTTCACAGCATGTCTCTGTGAGATTACAGCTGTTCAGTCTGGAAAAGAAAACATTTTCAGGTACAGAAACATACACAATCTACCAATAACAGAACTGACTCAAAACAAAAAGACAAGCCTTTGTTTTTAGAATAATAAGCAGCACAGATTACATTTCAAAATTAATTATAGTGTGCAGTGCATCCTGGGAATTGTCTGCATATACCACATGAGTCAATAAAACAGACAAAAAAACATTGAAACTGAATCTGAATGCTTGTATAATAAGCATTACAGGTTGCATAATAAGCATTACAGAGTTTTTCATGTATTCTAGGAATTTGCTGCACTAATTTGATAAATGACTGGAGGTCACAGAAGATAATCTCAAATGTTTAGAATATTTTATTGTTTTTTTCAACAGACAAAGTAGCATAATATCTAATATTCTTTTGTATACTCTCTACTGCTCTATACTCCAGTGACAGGGGATTTTAAATATATCAGCTATTTTGTTGTCAGCAAACACAAGGGCTGGTTCTCCCAAATTTCCCATTCAATACCAATGGTTTGTTGTCTAATCTGTACCCCAATTGCTATGTCTCAATCTTCTATGTGAGCTATCAAATTGAACTGACCTTAGTATTACCAATTTACAGTGTTCATTCCCCAGTCCAGCAAAGAGCTGCTTCACTCCTGAATCCTGCAGGTCATTGTCACTCAGGTCCAGCTCCCTCAGGCATGAGGAGTTTGATCTGAGAGTTAAAGCCAACGCTTCACAGCATGTTTCTGTGAGATTGCAGCTGTTCAGTCTGGAAAAGAAAACATTTTAAGACACAGATACATATACAATCTACAAAATGATAAAATTACTTACACAAAACATTAAAGCAAGCATTTGGTTTCAGTACAATTTCAAAATATTGTAAATAGGAATATATTGTGTATTCTGGAAATTTGATGTACTTGATTGATATCTGATTGAATCAAATCTGAAATATTTATATTATTTTGCTTTTTAGCAGATGTAATAATACAAGTATATTTGACTGTTTGGGTCTAATTTCTATACACATTACAGGCCAGATGTTTGGGCTTTCCCTCCATTTTTTTTAAATAAACGAAACACTGCTTTTTCAAAAAGAAAATATTAGAAATACTTAAAACAAATGTGCAATGTAACAATTTCCTGTATATAGTAATTGCAATGTAATGAATGAATGAATGAATAAGTTTAATCAAAATATCCACCCCTTGTCTTTAACACAGAAGCACAGATTCACAGTATACTTTCTAGCAATTTTTGGAAATAAATTGAGTCCAAACCCTCTCAGCACTTTTTCAAGCATGCATACATTTCTGTTTGCAGGCGCACATTGTGAACTTGTTGGTCCAGCTTGTCCTATGGATGGACATTCATCCATATGATCTTGTGTGCATAAGTCATCTTGTGCAGACAAGTTAATTATCTTGTTCACACACGTGTTTGTAACGTGTAATATGTTCGTATTTTGTCTAGTATTTTGGGTAATACGAGTGTAATGGACTAAAGGGTGTAATTTCATGTCTAGAGGACTCTAATAACGTTAAAAACCATAAATAGAAGGTCATAAACAGGTTTTCTATGCTCTAACTACAAAAATATTCGATTAATAAAAAAAGAATTCTACTTTGCGGAAATTCACTTATCGCAGTCTGGAACTAGTTAACCGCGATAAACGAGAGCCCACTGTAATGCCTTGCTGATAAATGTCTTCCTCAGAGAAACAAACTTATGTTACAGTTTTATGGAGTCAGAATAGTGCCATATATACTTGTATGTGTCCCGTGAAATTAAATTTGCTTGCACTGAATACAATTTTCATTCACAAAATACTGAACAGAAATACGCGTAACATCGTGATCTGTACTTGTATATGAAGATTTATGAATGAACGTGAAAAACATTTTGCA
This sequence comes from Mormyrus hasselquistii, assembly GCA_026779605.1. NCBI lineage: Eukaryota > Metazoa > Chordata > Actinopteri > Osteoglossiformes > Mormyridae > Mormyrus > Mormyrus hasselquistii. Next base: position 92,843 of record JAODKE010000096.1, read on the forward strand.
AATACACCTCAATATTTTTCGTAAATGGGAAACCAAACATCTTCATGAAAAAAATATTTTTTACAAAGAATGGTTAAGTACAAAACCTATATTGCAAATCCAAGTCCTCTCGCAAATACCAACCTGTGAGTGCAAATTCACACTTGCGCACATAATTTTGGCACTAACTTGCCTAGCGCTTTGGCGATAAATATTTGCTCACATAGCCACTAACCAAATGAATTAATTTTCTAGCCAATCATAAAGCTGCAGGTAAGGTAACAACCAATCCTGGCCTTCCAGGAAAATAACATGCTGAAGAAGATGAAGGTGCTAGAGCAGGACTTTATATGGGAAGATACTAGTCAGAATTTTGAATAAATCCAATGATTTGATAACTGACGTACATAATAAATTAGCCACGCTCCACGCTCCCCATCCACATGAACATTGTCTTCTAAAATATTTCCGTCCACATGAAACCGCTAAAATGCGCTGTCAAGAGCATGCCAAACCAACAGGAGGCATTATAACTCTAACCGTACTGCCATGTTAGCCAAATAGAAGCCTGATTGCCTGTCCTGTTAAGTTGAAAACCATTCAGACGCCTGTGTTGATCAATATAATGCACGAGTGACTCGACATTTATCTGTACACATGTAAAAGTTCTGTCAGCAATGTTATCACAAGCACAAGTCCGCCATTGCTCAAACTCGCCTAATGTATACAGCAAACAGCGCACACTCTGATGTTAAACAAAGTGGATAACAACACAAAATGTGATGTTTCGAGCCAAAAACTCTGTTTTCCCTGTCTACATGTCAATGCTGAAAACGGAGTTTCTTAAAATCTTCACCTTGGATGGAGTTTTGCAAAAGCTCCGTTTTCAGTGACCTAAGATGCCGTTAAGGTGTGGACGAAAGCCAAAGACATATAGAAAAAGGTACATTTTAAAAAATACCCATGTACATGTGGACAAGGCATCAGTTCGTTTCCCCAGTCCGGTCATTGTATTGTCAGTCTGTTTTCGTCTGCCTCCCCTTCCATTAACCCCCCCCCCCACACACGTTTCCAGACTCCTGGCATCCTGCTCTCTTTTGTTCATGCTTCATGCGCCGATCATCGTGACATAAAGACTTCACTTTCTTTTGTGCACAGAAATGAAAAGTAATGTTTCATTTTGTGAATAGAGCTGATATCAGCACCTTGCATTTGGTGGATAACAGAAAGTAATTTCATTCACAAAATGCATTTTAACAACTTAATGCATTTTGTGAATGAAAAAGTTATTTTGAAGACAAAATACATTTTGGGAACTAAATAAATTAATTTTGTGTACAAAATGCATTTCATGAGTGAAAGTATGTGTATCATTTGTGACAGTCATTTCATGGACGAAATATCTTCTTGTAATAAAAGTAAGTAGTGATTTGATTTTTTTTAAATCCAAGGGTGGGCCCAAACTTCTTGCCTGTAGTGTGTGTGTGTGTGTGTATGCACATACACACACCCACTCTATATCATTATATATATTTTGTGTATTTTAAATATATCAATTATATTGTTGTCAGTGATGACATGCGGACCATGCAAACTCCACACACAGAGCTGGAGGCAGAATTTGAACCTCCAGACATCTTTGAAAATATACAAACCAACCACCCATCCACCAGTGACTCAAAGGAAAATCTACTGACTATATCAAGGGTACTGAACTGGAGGATTCCAGAATGAAACACAATTTAATGCAAAACATGTCATTGTGATTGAGAACAACTGTTCCAACAGAATCAGATCCTCAAGACACAAATAACCAGAGTTAAAAACACAGTACATAGAAACACATGCAATATAGATGTGAATCCTCCAATATCATATTCAGACCCATAACACTGCTCCCAGAGCAGTCATTAGCCATCTTTCTGCCAGGTGTCCCAACACTTAGCAAGTACCTCTGAAAGCAGGGCTAATGCAGGGCTGTCATACTGTTTTGGCTTTCATTACAGCAGAGGCAATGAGTGGATTATTTAATCTTAAAATTAATATTATGTCAACTGATTAATTTGCAGAGAACTGCAGACTCAGATTCGTAGACACAACAGAAATGGCAGGAATTGAGTTTTACATCTATTAGCACACAGACACTTTAAACCCTGGGCTTCCAGTGGAGTCATTAGTTATCAATCTGTCTGGTGTCCCAATACCTAGCAAGTTAATCTGGAAGGAGGAGCTGTGAACATCCCAAGTAGCTAATGCAGGGCTGCCAGATTGTATTAGTTTTTCATTCCAGTCCACCGAATCTGTTAAAATTACAAGTATTAAGTCAAGTGATTAATTTCCTGAGAAATTTGGAATAACCTTCAGGGACACAACAGAACAGGCAGGAATTGAGTTTTAAACCCATCAGCATACAGAAATGTTAAACACTGGAATCCACACAGATCTGTACAGTGCAGTGAGAGCTGATTACAGGAGTAAATAATGTCTCGTAACTGAGAGGTGGCTGATATGACACAAGAAGTTGCTCATGCAGCAGCTACCTAAAATAAAAGGATGTTTTATTTGGTGAATTATTTTAAATCAGGGATTTTTTTTAATGTGTTTCTTTGATATAAAATGCTTTATATTATAAAACTATTGGCATAATCCATGCTTGCACAGCTTACATTCAGGATCAGCTGACTGATTGAGCCATTATTTCGAGTAACAAAAAGGACTGTCCTTAGTGTTTAATTCACAGTGAGGCATACCCAGTAATACTGACCTCAGTATCTCGAATTTACAGCGTGTAAAACCCAGTAACGCTGACTGTGGCATCTCCTTTTTAAACTCCGGGTGCTGTTTCTCTTTTATATCCGGCACCTCATTGTCACTCAGGTCCAGCTCTCTCACATGTGGGTTTGAACTGAGAGCAGAGGCCAGTGCTATACAGGATTCCCAACTCAATTTACAGTTGTTCAGTCTGGAAAAGGAAACACAAAAACAAGCATTTATTTTCAATATAGCAAAAGCACAGCTTAAATTTAAAAATGTATTACAGTGTGCAGGGCACTGCTGTTGTTTTCCTTCGCTCCACCTGAGTTCACCATCTCTGTAACGGAACCGTCTCCTTGTTCTTTGCTGTTAGTGTATAGACAGGCTCCAGCTACATGTTAAACTACGACAGCATCATTTTCACTGCTGTTGTGTTATCAGTGTTTTTGTTGAGGAAAAATAGGGGCTGCAGGGGCTGAGTCTTGTTATACTTTTTTATTCACACATATGCCCATAAATACGTTTCTGTTGCAGGTCTATGTTTAACCGCAAATGTGAGTGAAACGCTCGCACTTGTATTGAATCCGCTCTGTGGACTGGACGCATAGACTGGGTGCTTTCTGTTGAATCACTGACGTTGTGACTTGATAGGCTAATTCGGTTTTACAATGGACACATTGTACAGTATTTTCGCTTTTCTGTTCTTTGAAATGGTACCAAATTTTTGACATTTTTCGTCTTTTTCTCTGATTTTCCTTGCTATTTTCTCTGTCTTCTTCTATTGCACCATCAAATCAAACCTGCTACATGAAATGCAGCATAAGCACACTGTGCGACAGTAATAATACTCCGAGTGAAACACGCTGATCACTAATGTCTGCCATAGTTGTGCGGATAACACAAAGCATTGAAGCAAAGAACTTGCATCGAGGATTTTTTGTAATCGAGTTATTCGAGTTTCTCGATGAATCGTTGCAGCCTTACTCAAATCCTTATTATTTTTTATGCATTACTGCACAGTTTAAGCAGAAAAAGTACTGTAACACAGGTCACACTGTATATTAGTTTGACAGGCAAAAGAAAACACACATATGGTGCAAAATAAAAAGAAATAGCTGACTGAAAAGAAAAACAATCTACAAAGAAACACATACAATACCGATGTGAATCATGCCATAACATTCAGGCCAATAAAACAGCTTCCAATGCAGTTGGTAGCCATCTTCCTACCAGCTATTCCCACACTTAACAAGTATAGCAAAACAAAAAAACTCCTGAACACATCAGCATGGATAAAGTTTGAAAGGCTGAAACTAACAGATATTTAAAACAAGATGGTCTCCCCAAAAAGTGGAGTCAGTCAATACCACTGTTGCTTCACACCTCCAGGGTTTGGGGTTGAATCCCACTATCCTATTGTCTGGGGAGTTTTCATGCTTTCTAAATGTTAGCTCTGGTTACTACATTTTCCTCACACATGCAGTTCAATATTTGGTGTCTGTAATTTACCTGTTGTGTGTTTCAGTGTGTGCCCAGTGACTGACTGGCATCCCACCCAGGGTTTCAACCTACCTCCCACCCTATACTGCATGGGATAGGATCCAGGCTCCATGTCCAGGTAAGCAGTTAGAAGAAGGATAGTTGGATTGATGTAAAATGCATATTCTATACTCACTGCAGCTTCTCCAGTTTACAGGTGGGTTCCTCCAATAGAGCAGAGAGCTGCTTCACTCCTGAGTCTCCTGGGTGATTGTAGCTCAGATCCAGCTCTCTCAGGTGTGAGGGGTTTGACCTCAGTGCCGAAGCCAAGGAAGAGCAGCCATCTCCTCTGACTCTACAGTCTGACAACCTATAAGAAGAAATCACAATACTGTTATGTCGCCTAATGTCCTTCCGCACAACGTCCTACTGTGTACATTTCTGGGGTCCCATAAGCTTAAAACAGTGCTGAAAAATCCTGATCAGAGCAGGACATGGCAGACGCAATTGTACACCACATGTAGCTGATGTAAGAAAAGCTGCCAACAGTATAATGGTACAGTACATATCTAACTTATAATACTCATAATACTTGATAATGATAAATATTTATGTTTCTCATTCGTGCATTTAATTTACTGTCATTTCATCATCATTTTGACATGTACTCTCGGTTTTATAAACTATCTTGGCTGTTATGTCAGTACAGGTGCAGTGCAGGTGCAGTACACCATATAGCTTTGTACTGTTTAGTGTATACAGTATGATGTTCGCATAATTTCCAAGTCATCTAACATCCTATTCCACAGGATATAACCCAGACATTAAGTGATGCATACTGTTCAACAACTATCTATTCACCAGTAATTAGCTAAATAAATTAAGTTAATTTTGCGTAAAAAAGATTAGCAGCAATGGCAGTCTGTTGGCTTGTGATCATGTGATAGTAGGAAATAAAATAATTTGGAGAGAAAGTCAGAAAGAGAAGATAGCCAGGAGTTCCCGAAAGCAAACATAAAAAATATAACATCCTCTAACAATGCACAGGAAATGTGCAGTGTTAAATTATCGCTGCATGGTGTTTGTATGTTTCTCACCAATCTGTTACATTTAACATTTTTCAAAGTGTAGTGATTGCTATTTTATAGTGTTAGACTTTATTGACTCTGATAGTGTTCCATTGACACCACAGAGTGTTAATCACTGTCACTCTACCTCTTTCCAGACTGCAGGCTCATATGGTGCAACACAGGTAAAAAAATCAGTGGCCCATATCTGTCCAATTTTAATGTGCATTCATGTGAACTCATCTGGGCAGTCAGCTGCTGTGTTTAATTAACCTACCCTCATGAGTAAAACTCTAACCAACATGGCCTTTTCACTTTTTATGCAAATTTTATGTAAGCCCAGCTCTGATTGTTCCTGAAGACCAACAAACTGTGTTGGTGTAAGCTGAACACACATTTGGTTTTTCTGACTCTTACCTTACTTTTGGTTTAAAGCTGGGATTGAGATAGAGGAAGAAAACTGAAAATTCTCATTATTAATTTCTTTAAGCATGAATGAACAGCTTGCTTGTAACAGGATAAGAGAGAACCAGCTCCCTCACAACAAGGTTATTATAGTTAACGAAAACGAACGAAAAAACTAAAACTAGAATTGAAAAAGCATTTTCGTTAACTGAAATA
>JAODKE010000096.1:111679-138990 GCA_026779605.1 Mormyrus hasselquistii
GTACAAGTACAAAGTAGCCAAAAAAATACTTAAGTACAGTAACGAAGTCCATTTACTCAAGTACTTTACACCACTGGCAGCCATAACAAAAAATCTTGGTCACACCAGATCTGGCCGGGATTAAGACAGGCTGACAAACTATATTTAAAATAACATGGGATGGGGAGACAGTAGGTACAGTTATGGTCAGAATTATTAGCCCCCCTAATGAAATCACACAAAACCCTTAATATTTCCATGGAAAATATTATAACAAAAGCTGCTAATACTTGTATTGCTTTCAAAAGAAAAAAGACAATCTCCACCCTGATCGTGCTGCTCCTCCTGTACCATGCCCCCCTCGTTAACCTTGTGTGGATTCCCAGTGTTTATCAGCTGTTTTGAGTTGTCCTTATTAGTTTTGTGTATTTAAGTCCACGTCAAAGTTTGTTTCCTGAGTTCTGTCATTGTAGTGTTGTGAAGTGTCTGTTCCTTAAAAAAAAAAAAAAAATGATAAAAAAAAATAATGCAAGTTTGGCACACTACAGGACTTCTTAGAACTTATTAGAGACCGCCTAGTGTGCAGCATTCAAATCAACAGCGTCCGTTCACATCTATTGAAAGAAAAAAACCTAACTCTAAACGCAGCTATTGAAATCTGCATGCTGCCCGAATAGTCAGAAAAGGGCAACAGAGAGTTAAAGAAAGAAGCAGAGGTCTGTGCAGTACAAGTACAATACTTGTGCTTGAATTCTGGATGGCATCATTCGTCTGGTCGCAACGATTGTCCTGCCTTTAACAAACGTTGTAATGCATGTGGGAAGTGGAACCACTTCTCCAAGTGTTGCAGGTCAACCAAGTTGCACAACCGAATGCAAGCAGAAGCAGGCATGCACATAAAATAAATGAGCTTGACACACAGATAGCCCAAGAAGACTGATCATCAGCCACCGATTACCATCTTACAGTAGCCCCTACAAGCAGCGATTGCATGACTCCAGAGAATGATGCTGAAACTGCAGTGTTATGATCTCCATGCCGTCTACACAACAGGCAAGAGGCAAACTGTATGTAGTGGACATTCTCTTCCAAGCACACCTGCCCTCCACTGACCAGCTGCCAGTTATCAAGGACTATGAAGTTATGTTGGTAGAAGTTCTTTCCTCAGAGTCCGGAGACCTTGGTTGACCCACTTTGCAGGCACCTATCTCAGGTTATCTGTGTTGGCTGGCCAGACTCATCAAAGAAGCTGCCACAGGATCTGAAGCCATTTTATGCCATGAGAGATGAACTCACTACTGACAACGGTCTGCTTCTCCATAGTCAGCGCTTCATTATTCCCCATTCACTACAGCACTATTATGTGAAGTAGCTGCATCAGGGTTACCCTGGCCTGGAGGCAACAAAGCGCAGAGCCAGGGAAACCATGTTTTAGCCCATCATCTACCAAGATATTGAAGAGACTGTTTCTCGGTGTGCCCCCTGCAATGCTCTCAAACCACTCCAGACAAAAGAGCCCCTTCACCTTCATGATGTGCCTGACCTCCCATGATCTCTCACTGTAGTACATGTTTTTGAATGGGAGGAGAAAGCTTACCTTGCATTGGTTAATTCCTACTCTGGCTGGTTTGAGATGGACTAACTCCCTAACACAACCAGTGCCACCTTGATAACCAAACTAAACTTTGCAACACATGGGGCAGCACAACAATTAATGACTGACAACGCTACTTCATTTATAAGTAGGGTGTTCCAGGAATTTGCCAATGAATGGGACTTCTGCCATGTCACCAGCAGACCTTACCATCCCCAATCGAATGGCCCAGCTGAGAGGGCCATGCATTGAGCCAAACACCTGCTGGAGAAATGTACATGTGATGGCATGGACATTTCCGCAGCTCTGTTGAACTTACACAACACACCAAGGGATGGACTGGTGTCGCCAGCTCAGCGTCTGCTCTCTCGGCACACCAAGGCACTCATCCCCATGACCAAGGTCATGTACGTCCCCAATGTAGAGACACGAGTTCAGGTGGCTCTAACGCATGCCAGACAAAGTGGAAAAGCACACTATGATCTATCAGCCAGACCGCTGGTCCCGTTGCACACAGGACAAACATTATGAGTCCAAACACACAGAGGATTTGACAGATTAGCAACAGTACTTGGACGAGTGCAGCAGCCTAACAGCTACCAGGTTCGGGATGGAAATGCTACGTATGTGAGAAAGAAAGGCGCTACCTCCTCCAAACACCTGAGAGCTTTGTCCCTCCTGTTGTCACTGGATACAGTACCACAGACTTAACATTGTTGAGCCAGCAGTGGTGCAGGCAGACAAACCTGTGGTCATCACATGCTCGGGGAGAGTATCGAAACCCAACCCAAGATACAAGGACTACATGGTTTACTCTTGAACTGTTGCACGCCAACGTGTGCTGTAGTTGTTAACTGTTGTATTCTATGAGTTGTTACTTTTGTGACACATAGGTGTTTCTACTCCTCTGCTTGGAGTTGCGATGGTCCTGTTGGCATGTTTCACCCTTCTCACATTTGTTAAGAGTTTATGCATACAAAACCCCCTTGTTATTCAGTCTTTAATGAGGGGGATGTAGATTGGTTATTGTTACCACAAAAACATCCCTCTTTATGAAATGACATCAGTGGCGAGAGCAGGCTGGGATACCTAGTTCAAATTTAGTTTACAATTAATCTTGGTTAAATCTAAACCTTTGTTAATCTTAGTTTATTTTCCACTCAAACCTAGATTAAATTCAAGTTTGTTGCACTAGTGAATTTAAATCAAGTATAAAGATGAATAAATTTTATGCCGGTGCCCCCCCCCACCACCACCACCACCACATTCAAAATGCTTCTGACGCTGTTGCTCTCAGTGGAAAGGTTGGACCAGCTATCATGCATGGAAGTGAGAAGAACTCTGCTGTACCTCGACTTATCCCTCTCCTAGTAACTTTGCATTTTTATGCTATAGGGATCAGATTGTTGACGGGGATCTTTTTGTAGTTCTCCAGAAATAGGCACTTTCGCCCCGCCATACCTTACTGATTGGTTGATCGCAAGCACTGGCGCTAACATGGAAGTTACACTTAAGTGCAAAAGCATACAGAATTATTTTTGTACCCCAATTACATTTAATATATAAATTAATACATTTTTGCTAGTGTCTGCATTAAATAATTCGATCGCTAAGTAATATTCTTGAAAGTGATATCGCTGGTGCTGGAAATGGTCATTTGTCAGCGCCTATTAACAGGATAACATTACGTAATTTTTTATTCACTGGAAAACAAAAGATTGATGTGCAATTCTAATTTGAATCAAGAATATAGTGCGGGTCATGTAAGTAAAATATAAACAACAGACTGTCACATTTTGATCACGATCGATCCCTCAATACCTAAATAATAACTGACAAAACGATATATCAGGCAGAGCGCACACCACGCATAACGGTAAAAAATAATAGATTTTATTTAGAAAAAAATATGAGACATTTGCGTGAACTTTATTTAGGACCATGTTTATTTAGCCTAGAACGCATCATGAATTTGTTCACATTTCCTCGGAATCCATCAAGGTGGACACTGAAGCTAAATTAATCCAATTTTAATCATAGTGTAAACTCATTTAACTAATCCATGGTTAAATTTAAGATGTGCAAGAGTTACTAACCGCAGATTAAGTCTAAACCAGGATTAATTTAATTCACGTTGGTGCAACCCAGCCTTAATGTTTTATAAGGTGGTGCCAGGGAGAACTTCGGGTGAGGAATTATTCACACTTCTGAACAATTCTATGACTAAAGCAGGACTGAGTTGGGAAAAAATGCATCGCCATTTGTGGTGATGGTGCAGCTGCGGTGATGGGCCAGAAGAGCGGTGTTGAGTTTTTAACCCAAACATCGTAACTACTCACTCCATGCTGCATCAACAAGTTCTTGCATCTAAAGATATTCTAACCAGAACTCTATGCCGTTTTGAGCACAGTTGTGACCACATTATGTTTTAATAAGTTCCGAGCTTCGCAGTCACATTTGTTTGGCCAGCTTTGTAAGGAGATGGGTGCTGGTCACAATGCCTTCCTGCTTCATTCTGAAGTGTGACGGCTTTCACAAGAAAAAGTTTTGCAAGGGGTATCTGAGCCACACAAGGAGATTTCATCATATTGATATCTCATCATATTGATAAGTTTTTAAGAGATCCTGACAGTGCAGACTTGTTTGCTGACAGTATTTGTGGCAAAGCGGGCCTACCTTACAGACATATTCAACTCAAACAATATACACTCTATCCAAGGAGGTTACGTTTATATCCTGGAGGTGATTGACAAAATCACAGCATTTATGAAGAAAACTGAGCGATGGGAAAAAAAGAATAGAAGATGCAACTGTGTATATATTTCCCCAGGTTTCAACTTTTCTTAATGAAAATGATCTGCCATTGGATACAGTGAGGGAATTATCTACCACACACTAAACTTCACTCAGTAAGCATCTCAGCACATACTTCTCTGATGTCAACACTGATGCCTAGGAGTGGGTACATGTACGTGAACCATTTGCACCAATTGCAACAATCACAAGCAGCCTTAATGGTAAGGCAGAAGAGCAACTGTTGGAGCTTTCCTGTGACAGGACAAGGTCTGAATCCATCCAATGTCTCAAGCAAACTTTTGGCCCACGATCTCATAGGAGGGTCCGAAAATTGCTGCAGAGGTCATGGGAATTTTGCTTCCCTTTCCTACTACCTACCTTTGTGAGGCCTCATTTTCAGCACTGGCTGCCATGAAAACAAAGCACAGGGTGCTTTTGCATGTGGAGGATGACCTCAGAGTTTGCTTATCATCCATCACTCCCATAACTGATAAACTGTGTAGCCAGAGACAAGCTCACCCATCTCACTAATTTATCGGGTAAATAATTGTTATTATATGGTATATGTATTTTCAGGAAAATATTTTAAAAGTAGTGTATCTGTAGTGTAGTTTTAAATGTACACAACTTGAAAACTTGTCAAGTTCTGTCATGTTGTCATAATACAGTATATCATAGGTTTGGTGTACAGAGAGAGGTAATAGGAGTGCGCTGATTATAACACCCACCACATGACGAACCACCTCAGGGATGAGAACCAGCCATGCAGCGGTGCAGTGGGTGATCCCTCAGCACCAAACTAGGCCTGGACTAGTGTGAGTTTTTTTCCGGTCACAGGAGTGCTAATCCTGCCACCAACAGGTATAGAGGGGGGTCCTTAAATATTTGTTCTCACTAAGGAGTCCCTGACCACAGGACAGGATCCAGGCTCCCTGTCCAGGACAAGCAATTGGAAGAAGGACAGATGGATAGATATAAAATGCATATTCTGTACTCACTTCAGTTTCTCCAGTTTACAGCTGGGATCCTCCAGCACAGCAGAGAGCTGTTTTACTCCTGTGTCTCCTGGGTGATTGTCGCTCAGATCCAGCTCTCTCAGGTGTGAAGGGTTTGAGCTCAGAGCTGAAGCCAGGGAAGAATAGCCTTCTTCTTTGATTCTGCAACTTGCCAGCCTGCAGAAAAGAAATCAGAATATTGTTTATTCAGGCAGTTTACAATCCTTTAATGATTTGATAGAATAAAATAAAATAACTCTCATTTAAAATGAAAAAAGGGTCAATAGTCAGCTCTCAGGGGTTTGTTGGTTGTACTGTATACAAAATATTTAACATCTTCTAACATAATGATTCATCACTTGTCACCATGTCATCTCTAGAGCCCAAAACACTATAGCCACTGCAGCCATAATAAAGGTCACTGTTGACATCAGTCGGACAGCAGCCATCTGTAAAAATTTCAGCACCTTTGTTCTGGACCAGTTGCCAAAAGCTGCCCCGTCCATAATCCTGCACTCCTGGCTCCCACTAATGACCCCAGCCAGCTCACATCTGGGAAGGATCCCTCAGGAGCTGAGAGAAATGTTCCCTTTGAAGCCTCTTAGCAAACATCTGGCTACTACCTCCAGCCTGGCTGTAGTGCTGTAATGCCTGTGCTGATTTGTCCAAAGCGACACCTTGATTGGGACCAATGATTGGCCTGGACCCATTGAACCACACAGCCCCTCAGCACTTCCCCCTTTAGTCTCCATCCCTGTTACATGTGCTCCTAATGAAAGCTGGATGTAAATGACATACACCAAATGTAATATGTAATCCAATACCATAGACCCACAAAGCAGAATACAGAAACGGCAAATTACACAAAACTTGCACAAACATGTCCTGAAATCTAAGGGTGCTTTTCCACCGCATCAGGTACCATACTTTTGGTATGGTACTTTTGGTACTTTCCCTTTTCTATTGACTTACTGTAAAGTACCAGTACCAAAAGTTCCAGTACCTACAATACCAAACCAGCTGGGGTAATGCTTTTTGGTACTTCGTTACTTTAGGGTGGGACTTGCAAATAGTTTCATTTCATTGATTCGTTTTGCAAACAGCATTTCTCTAAGCACAACACAACCGCTATTGTGAAAAAAGTTACAAATTTAGAAAACAAAGATAAAAAGAAGTAATAATAACAGTGGTCAACAGTCATTTTGGTACTGAAGTTCTGTCAGCTGTACCCTATCAAAATCCACATGCTGACTCTAAATCTGAAAACCGTTTTTGTCTATCACATCCCATTTTTAACTTATGGGTCTGTTTGTCTTTATAACATTTTTGTTGATAACGCTGGCGTGAAGCGTCGGTAGATTACTGCTTCTGTAACACGAAATTGAATTTTGGACTATAATCGATTAAATATACCACTAATTTGAAATTTTATACTAAAAGTGATTGTACTGACTTTTTTTACCTGTGAATTTTGACATTTTTATTGCTTTTGTTTTAGATAATATGAACAGGCAAGGTTGTGTTAACCGTCCTGATAACTTCTGTTATGTCTGCGGACAATTTACTGTGCTACAACAGCGAAAGAATCTGTCCAGCAGACTTAGAAGTGCATACTACCATTATTTTGGTTGCAAAGTTGGTGACCAAGATAAAGCATGGGCCCTCATGTGTGCTGCACTGTCTGCTACTCTGGTTTAACACGGTGGCTGAGTGGCAAACAAGAAAAGAAAAAAAATGGGAAGCATTTGTGCTGGTTGTTCAGAATTTTCTTGGCAACCATAGATCAGAGAATAATGGTGAGCTTGTGGAGAACATGTTGACAGCGTTTTCAAGTAATGGGTGTCAGAATGTCACTTAAGGTGCACTTTTTACATTCCCACCTCGACTTCTTCCCACCCAATCTTGGTGATGTCAGTGATGAGCATAGGGAGAGATTTCATCAAGATATTAAGATGATGGAAAGCAGATATCAGGGAAAGTTCAATCCCAGTATGATGGGAGACTACTGTTGGTTCTTGCAAAGAGAGACGAATGTACAGTACAAGCGTAAAAGCAAGTGTCTCCAACATTTTTGAACATGCTAACATCACTTATGTGAGTTAAGATAGGCATATATATGGTGTAACATGTCTCTTTATGTGTGTTGATGTTTGTTTTCAGTGTGAAATCCTTAAGACAAGTTTGATGGGACATAGTTCATATCGCTCGCGATATGTGACAACGTGATAGCTGCATTTTAATTACAGATCTGAAATCAGTGTCAAAAATTGAACTAGAAACAAGTTCTCAGTAGCAAACAAATGGATGGATGTAATGGATGTGTGGACAAAAGATATTCAAGCTTTAATTGCAATTTAGTCACAAGAATAGATACAATATTATGATGACATGACAAGAAATAAAAAAGGTATTTGGTATAATATAATAGGGGAGCACATTATTGGAAAATTTTCAAATACCACAGTGTTATTTTGTTGTAAAAAAAGAGTTCAACATAAATTGCTCACAAACCCTTCTAGGAGCGATTATGATTGTCTTGGAGAACACATGCAGAACTCATGCAAAAGCAATGGCAGTAAACTTCTTACTGATTTATTGAGCATATGCTAGATAATTTTGAAAAGTAATAACCATTAAAATTGTAAAGTTTGATTTCCTGCGACAGAGTAAAAATGTCTTAGTGAAACTTAAACCCCCATACTATAATGTCCATACTGTACAGTATGAAGATATAAAAAAGCCGATCTCAATCTAGCTGACTATCCCAGTCCTTGCGATGTAAGAATTTCCTGTGCATAACATGCAATGTTGGTATTAATATCCACCTCTATAATATGCTATAGCCATTTTTCAAATTCAGTGCAAAATACCTCACCAAACACTGTGATGTCATTCAGGACAAGTACTTTATGCAAGTGAAAAACCAACATCCCGAAGTATGGTACCTTTGGTACTTTCATGAAGATGAAGAAATCATGAAAAATGTAACAAAAAAAATAATAAAATGACAGGAGGTTAAGGGCCTTTTTCAAGGCTCCACAGACATATGACTCTTCTGTCAAGGATGGGATTTGAACTAGCAACTTTACAATAATGAGTACAGAGATTTATCCTGCTTAGTCACTCATTCAATTCACCAATCTAGGTACCTAACTACAGTAAAAAAAATAATTGTTGGGTGTAATTAATTTTAAGACAAGTGGTTACAAGTAATAACACATTATTTTGTTCAGAGTTCAATTTAATGTCATATAAACTAAACTAATTGTGGTAGAGTGCAATTTTTTTAATCAATTCCACAGTATCCATGTTCAATATACTTCAATGTAATTTGTATGTTGGGTTGCTATTAACCAATAACTTTTAGTTAAATTCAAGTCATAACATCAACTTTGTTTACAAAAGGCCACTTTGATTACCAGTCCTGGCCTTCTGGCCTTGGATGATGGGTAGTATATGCAGAAAGATGTTAGGAGAGCTGTGATGCCATTTGCTGTGCAGCTCCTGGAACCACCCCTTCCCTGTAGACCACTGGTGCAGGATTTTGCATAGCATGAACTGGCCTTTGATTTAGCAGATTCTTAAAAAAAAATCCACAATTATACTGTTGAATAGGGCAAGAGTATAAAATGCTAGACAGTAGACTATATTGATTATGACTACTACTACAGGAAGGGATCTTGGTAGGCTTTCTTTTGTCTGTGGCTGCTTGAAAGGTTTTGTTCTCTGGGGGTTCTGTGTGGGACTTTGTAAAACTGTCTGGGTGGGCACTAGATTTAATAAATAGGTACAATGGACAGAATAAAGGGAAAAGCATTGCTCCTTTCCCTATAACTGTCTGCTGCCACAACCATCTATCAGGACCTAGTCATATTTATCCTGATGCCCCGACCCATTGAAGAGAATCCTTTGGGACTCCACTGCAGTTCCATACCTATACAGTACATATTACTATAGTACTAAAGGGAAATAGCTAGCTGGCACATACCGTTGAACTCAGACATCCTAAGGACACTAAAGGATGACTAACAAGATTTGGTGGAAACTAATATCAATGGAATTCTATTCTCAATAGGTTTCTAAGTATGAAGCCTGGGTTACCGAAAATTAAGCCTTAAAAAAAGTATTAAATGGGCAGAATTTGTTGATTTGTTCCATCCCAAGTTGTGCCCAAAAAGTAGTGACTCTGATACTGCCACCCATCATATCTGCTCTAGGGAAATGCAGTCTTACAGCCACTAAGTGAATTCTTACCTGCTCACAGCACTGCTAAATCCATCCATACAACTGCAAGAGGCGCCCACATACAGTAGAGCCCCCAAGAGAACAGTAAAAGCCCCAAGCCATTCAAGAGGAAATCCAACCAACGTCAATTTTCATAGCAGCCACAGTGCAAAATAAATAAGTACATAAAAAAACACATGCTTGGTTATTTCAGGAGTTTTATACTCTTTTTCTATTCAATACCATCACAGTGGATTTAAAAAAAAGTTACATCAAATTACATCAAAGGAGGTACCAAGTCATGCCATGCAAATATGGCATGGAAAGGGTTTCTCAACTCTCCAAAAACCATTCTGCATATATTACCCATCATCCAAGGCAACAAGGCCAGGGGTGGTAATGAAAACGGTCTTATGTCAACAAAGCTGATGATATACCTTGAATTTAAAATAAACCTAACACAAAAGTCAGGAAAATTGTGTTTGGTTGACTATTTCTTTGTTGTGACAATGCTTCTTGGCAATAAATCTTATACCATTGTAAAGTTTGTTTATTTCCCTTTTAAATGGTGCCTCAATTGTAAGGAAAATGCATTTGTGGGCTGAGCAGCAGTGTTGCGTATGTGAGTTGCTCCCATGAAAAACTTGCCAATATGACCAATAACTCTCTACCCAGACAATCCGGAAGAGACTGTACACAGCCAATCTCCGGTCTCATAGGGCTGCCACAAGGCCTGCCATGACTGCCCTTCACCGTCAGGCTCGTTCGCACACGCAAACTGGAACCTGAACATGTGGAAGAACTTTATGTTCACTGATGAGTCCAGATTTTGCCTACGACAGTTGGATCATAGGGTCAAAGCATGTAGAAGACGTGGAGAACGTTATGCTGATTGCTGCACCAATAAGGCAACAGCAGTGTGATGGTGTGGGGCGGCATTTCCCTCACTCGGAAAACAAGGCTTATCATCATTGGAGGCAATCTCAATGCAGAGAGTGATCGAGATGATATTCTGCAACCAGTGGCAATCCCAAATCTCCAGTCTGAGACTAAACTCTATCCTCCAAAATGACAATGCTCGCCCCCACAGAGACGGGTTTACCAGAGACTACCTCCAGAATTTGGGATTGGAGAGGATTCAATGGCCTGCCTGCAGTCCTGATCTCAACCCCATTGATCACTTGAGGGATCACTTTGGGCATGATTGTGACAAATGGTGGTTGAATAATAGGATGCCATCCCACAGCAGTGTGTGACCAAGCTGGTGACCAGCATGAAGAGGAGGTGCCAGGCTGTTGTGGCTGTGTATGGTTCTTCCACATGCTACTGAGGCTCCTGTTTGTTAAATTAATAAATTGTTAAATTGCCAATATGTCTTGTTTCTTAAGACTTCAATCATTCCATCTACTAAATAACTCCAGACAAGAGTCAATAGCAGAATCAGTTGTTTTGCATTGGCAGAGAAGATTTGGCAAGTTTGTCAGGAGCGTAACCCACATACTTAACTCTGCTGCTCAGCTCCTAAATGCATTTTCCTTACAATTTGGCACCATTTAAAAGGGAAAAAAACTGACTTCTTCAAATGGCATAAGATTTATTGGCAAGAAACTTTGTCACAACAAAGAAATGATCAACCAAACACTAATTGCCTTACTTGCTTTGTTCTAAGTTTATATAGGTTAATAGCAACCCAACATAAAATTACATTGCAATAGGCTGAACCTGAGTGCTGTTGAATTAATAAAAAACACACAAATCAAACAATACATTTTTAAAGTTATATCTGTTCGTAGACTAATTTTGTGTAACCACTAAAATGAATCACAGTCAACAATAGGTTTGTTCAGTGTAGGTAGGTAACAAAAGGGGTGGACAGGATGCCTGACTCGCAGGCTAAGTCTCTATGCTCATGATTAGCAAGTTTCTGGCTTGAGACCCAGCTTTGAAAGAACAGTCATATATCTGTGGACCCTTGAGTAAAGCCCATAACCTTGAGTGAATGCAAAAAAATATTTAAAAAAAAAAATACATTTTACATATTTTTGTATGACAGTAGTTGTCTGTTTTTTAACATTTTCCCACACCATTTTTTGCTGTTTTTATTTTTATTTTTTTTTACAATGATGGGGCAGTGGTCCCCTTGTGCGACTCATGCTTAGACAGCTTGTTATCGGGATCAGCAGAATTACTGATTAAGGCAGTTTATACATGATAGCGTCTTTTGAATCCTTCTCTTTCATATAGAGACCTAAGCTGGAGCTTTACACAAAGTAAACTCCCCATGTGGCTTATCCTTCAGCCGTTCCCCTAGACTCTCCTGTGTTATGGATACATGTTGGGGGGCATTCAAGTTGCACTATCAAATACCCATAGTCTGTGATGTGATTCAAATGCAGCACAACTGAAATTCCATTTTAATATTTGACCTGTCAAATGGGACTGACCTCAGTATTTCCAGTATACAGTGTGGGTTCTTCAGTTCAGCAAAGAGTAGCTTCACTCCTGCATCCTGCAAGTCATTGTTACTCAGGCACAGCTCTCTCAGGTATGAGGAGTTTGATCTGAGAGTTAAAGCCAACACTTCACAGCATGTCTCTGTGAGATTACAGCTGTTCAGTCTGGAAAAGAAAAAAATGTTAAAACACAGACACATACACAGTGTTGGGGAAGTTACTCACAAAAGTAATCCATTACAGACAGAGGTGGAAAGTTCAGGTCCATAAAGAACAAATCCAGACCAAGGTGTTGTTTCAGCCAATGTGCTGAAAAAAAAATTACTTTGAAGTAACTCAGTTGAATCATAGACAGTGGTTCCAGACAACTAGAACAGAGTATTTTGAAAATTAAACATTGTTTTTAAGTTGATGCATTCATTTTGTGTTATGGGAACAGAACATAGTTGAATCAATCTCACTAAATTTTGTCATGCCTAATTAAACCAATTGAATTGGTGACTGCATAGCACTATTTATGAGGGCTGAGAGAAGGTGAGAGCATGCACTAATTACAATGCAAGGACTGGAATTATTTTTAAAATTCAGATTTTCACATGGCCCCTGAATAGCACACAAGACCTTACCATTATCCATTCTCATGACTGCAGTAGCCAAGCTTTTTTATATCTGTGGTTTTTTTACACTTGCCCAATTCAACACAAATGTGGTAGATTTTTTTTTTAGTACTCCATCAAAGGCAGTACCATGACAATGCTACACAAATATACATTCAGCACTATCAGTCCACAATAAAGCACGTAGCTCCAGGACCTGCACAGCAAAGAGCATCACAACTCTCCTAACATTTTTTTCATGTATAAAGTCACAAAATTAAGCCTAACGATCAGAATAACTGTCATGATCCGCTCCGTCCGATCCTCCCGTGTGCCACGCCCCCTCATTTCCCACGTGTATTTCCCCGAGTGTTTTCGCCTGTGTCTTGTTAATCCCCAGTTAGTTGTGTATAAGAGTCCACGTCTCCCCTGGTCCGATGTCGGTCATTGTTGTTATGTTGTGAAAGTGTGTCGAAGTGTCTACGTGTCGAGTCTTTGGATTAAACCCCCGTTTCCTCGTGCTCCTGGCTCCTCTCCCTTCCTTGCCCGCTCGCCTAGCCCCGAACGTGACAATAACCATATATCAACAGATATACCACCAGTATTTCATAAAACACTACAACTGACCCATTCGCTCATAACTGAAGAACATCCAGTAAGGTCAGTATTTGGCAGAGTCTTCTTCATAACAGTGGATGAAATAAACTACAGTTGCTATTAGAGTATATAATAATAAATCATACTTCATTAATCCCTACGGGGAAATTCTCTTTCTATGCTTCCCTCAACTTGCTCTTGATGGAGTAAGTTACCCACAAATGGCTGCCACCTGTAGTGATGCCCAGGGAGCTGGGGGTTAAGGGTCTTGCTCAAGGACCCACAGATATGCTGAGACTGGGTTTGAACTGGTGACTTTCTGATTACAGGCACACAGGCTTAGTCCACTGAGCCATGCACTGCCCCCAAATTGAACATATATACAGTACCTAACTGAATGAAACATGAGAAAATGAGTGACATTAACTCAACTGTTTTCTGTTCTCAAAACATAAAGTGAATGCATCAACTTAAAAAGAATATTTAATTTTCAAAATACTCATTCTAGTCCGTGATTCAGTTGAGCTCCCAAAGAAACTTTATCTTCAGTTTGGTTGGTTGAAACAAAACCTTGGCCTGTATTTGTACTCTCTGGACCTGTACTTTCCATCTCTGTCTGTAATGGATTACTTTTGAGAGTAACTTCACAAACACTGCATTTGATAATATTTCCTTATAATATGCAGCACAGCTTACATTTCAAAAGAAGTCCACTTGCTGAGTCTCCTTTCAGCAAAATGGTGGTTTATCGAATAGTAAAAATAATTTAATGTAATACAGTGTAGAAAAACACCCGGTATTGAAATCGAGTTTTAGATTCATTAACATTTGGACAGTTTAAACACTACAGTCGACACAGATCTATACAGTGCAATGGGAGCTGATTACAGGAGTAATTCATCTCTCATAACTGACAGTTGGTTGATTTGACACAAAAAATGCTCATGCAGCAGCTACCAAAAATAAAAGGATGTATTACTGGATGAATTGTTTTAAAACAGAGAAAGTTTGATTTGTGTAACTTTAATATAAAATGCTTTATAGTATTAAGGTATTGGCATAGTCCATGCCTGGACAGCTTGCACTCAGGATAAGCTGATTTACTGACTGAGCCATTATGTGGAGTGTCAGAAAGGACTGTCCTTAGTATTTCATTTACAGTAAGGAATACCCAGTAATACTGACCTGAGTATCTCCAGCTTACAGCGTGTAAAACCCAGTAATGCTGACTGCGGCATCTCCCTTTTAATCTTTGGATGCTGTTTCTCTGTTAAATCTGGCACCTCATTGTCACTCAGGTCCAGCTCTCTCACATGTGGGTTTGAACTGAGAGCAGAGGCCAGTGCTATACAGGATTCCCAACTCAATTTACAGCTCTTCAATCTTAAAAAGGAAACATGAAAACATGCGTTTATTTTAAATATAGCAAAATCACCACTTACATTGAATTACAGTGTGCTATGAGGCGCTTGTAAAGGTACTAAACATTTTTCTACTTGCCACTTTTTCAACATTTAGTGCAATTTTCTGACATTTAGCAAAAAATCAATGGTGTTGTGGATCATCAAATTTTTTGCAGTATAGATTATTTTCAAAATTGTTCATCATATGTAAATATAAAAGTTAATATGCTAAACATAAATGTTAAAAGTTAAATGTAAATATAAATGTTAAATATAAATGTAAATGTAAATCTTAAATGTAAATGTAAATATAAATGTTAAATGTAAATTTAAATGTAAATTTAAAATGTAGACTCTGTGTTGAGAACATATGCTAATTAGCCATGTCCATCTGCATAGAAATGGGCGGTAAGTGGTTGCAGGCTGATGGGGGACAGCATGGCGAATTCTGTTCACTTAGAGGCCATAGAACCTGCAGTGTTGGCAGGTATTCATGCTGCGTTACATGGTATTGCTACACAGCCGGGAGCAGCATCATCTACACCTTTCACTGTGACATTTGGAAGTTATGAATGTATTTTGTAGTCTCTACAAAAATAGCATAGTTAATCAACACGGTTGCCTCACACCTCCAGGGTTTGGCATTGAATCCAACTTATTATTATATTCTTATTGTCTGGGGAGTTTTCATGTTTTCTAAAAGTTAGCTCTGATTACTAACTTATTTCTGACATGCAGTTCATTCAATTGGTGTCCTAGATTGCATCCCACCCAGGGTGACCCTACCTCCCACTCCGTACAGCATGGCATAGCTCCCTGTTTAGGATAAGCAGTTGGAAGAAGGACAGATGGATGGATATAAAATGCATATTCTGTACTCACTTCAGTATCTCCAGTTTACAGCTGGGATCCTCCAGTAGAGCAGAGAGCAGCTTCACTCCTGTGTCTCCTGGGTGATTGTAGCTCAGATCCAGCTCTCTCAGGTGTGAAGGGTTTGAGCTCAGAGATGAAGAACAGCCTTCTTCTCTAATTCTGCACTTTGCCAGCCTTCAGAAAGAAAATCAGAATATTGAATATTGAAGCTTCTCTAATTCTACAGTCTGACAGCGTGTGGAAAGGAAATCACAGTATTGTTTTTTAAAACCCTCTAATCACTAGTAATCAGCCATATAAAGTAACTTTATTCTGAAGAGAAAGACCAGCAGCAATGACACTACTGGCCTGTATTCACAGGAGACTATGAAAAAAAAATCTGTTTGAAAGTTAAAGGGCTACCAGAAGCAATGGTCAACTCTCAGGGGTCTCAGTGGTAGGTCCTCAAACATAGGTATTTATCTACTGTCATGATGCTGACTCTACAGCCAGAAATCTACAGCCACTCAGAACACAGTAAAGATGACTGCTGACCTCAGTCAGCACCAGAGACAGCAGCCACCTGTCTAAATTTCAGCACATTTGTCTTGGATCAGGTGCCAAAAGCTGCCCCATCCATAATCATGACCTCCTGGCTCCCACTATTGACCCCAGCCAACTTCTGGGAACATCTGGGAAAGTTCCCTCAGGAGCTAAAAGGAAGGTTCCCTCAGAAGCCTCTTAGCAAACATCTGGATACTGCTGCCAGCCTGGCTGTAGTGCTGAAATGCCTGTGCTGGTTTGCTCAAAGCCACAGTCTGACTGGGACCAATGACTGGCCTGGACCCACTGGACCACGTAGCACCTTCCCCTTTGTCTCCATCCCTGTTCTACCTATTCCTTATACAAAGCTGCCATTCAGAGGCAATATTCTGAACTTGCTTTGCCTATGTGTCTCTGTTCCTGTGGCCTGACACATATTATTCACTGAAGCTCACCTTTTAGCATCAGCTACTCTGTAGTATCAGAGATAAATGATCAGGTCAATTTAAAATTAACCATCCAATGACAACGAACCACTGCATGAAACTCACAACTGCCATCCCTCATCCACAGTCATGCTACAGGAAGAACACTGGTGGTAGAGAGGATGACGCCCTGGACTGATGTCAAGAGCAAAGGGTGTGACACCACAGGGGCAAAAAGTCCTCTAAAGCCCAAAGGATGACGATCAGCATCACAGCACCACAGCTCATCTTTTGGATCCTCAGAACCACCCATGAGGAAGTGAGAATCGCCAACAGAAAGGGCTGGCAGCCGATAATTGCTCCACAGAGTGGGCAGGATAGTCTCCCTCAGCACGGCTCAAAGCCTGCATCATGGGCTGGAGGGGGGAAGAGGGTGACCAGTGAGCAGCCTGCTTGTGGGCTCTCCATCTCTCTCTGAATAAACACAGCCTGGAGGATGACCACCCGGAAGGGACTGCTGCCTCCTGTCTGTTCAGCCAGTGACCAAGGCGTCTCTTGTGACTCCTTACCCACCATAGGGGACTAACCTGGGAAATATTAACCTCCACATCCAGAACCATGATTGGAACAGAGCTAGAAGAAGCTCCACCTGCCTGTCTAGGAGAATCATTGACGATCACCTCAAGGAGAGGGGTGTACAGAATCTCCCATGTACTGGCCATGAAAACACTGGCAGCAGTGTTAATGTAGTTCCTCCTTTCTCCGTAAATATAGCAGGCATTGTTTGTTTTCATTTCAATCTTAAGAAATGTGAAAATTAGTGAACTCTCAAATAACATATTCAGAGAAATGAAACAGTTTCCACTTCAGACATTAATAATCTTTCTGTCTGTTGTCCCTACACTTGACTAGTAACACTGAAAGAAGGAGATATGAACATCCCCAGCAGCTAATGCAGGGCTGTCAGACAGCATTAATTCCTCCTCCAGCCTTACTATATATGAAAATCATGAAAATTATGAAATCAAAAGATAACTGGAAAAATACATGGATGCAACAGGAATTCCATTTTATATTACCAAATAAAAAACAGAAACACTGTCTTTGATTCAGATTCTAAATAGCACAGTGAGAGTTGATTACAGGAGTGATTCATCTCTCATAACTGACAGGTGGTTGATATGACACAAGAAGGTGCTCATGTAGCAGTTACCTAAAATAAACAAATATTTTATTTTGTGTAATTCCACCTACAGAAATGTGATTTATGTCCCCCTGCTATGAAAAGATGACTAAAGATGTTTTATATAGTAAAACAACATATTGCATGAGAATAATAATTTAAAGGTTTTGGGTGTAATGTCTTCTTTTCTGAAAAAGAAATTAAATGGTTTGAATGCAGCAGTTCCCTTGTAGCCATCACAGAAACACTTTATAATATTAAAGTATGGACATGCTTAGACAGCTTGTATTCAGGATTAGCTGATTGAGTCACACATGAAAGACTTAAGCAGGAGTTTAACTC
This sequence comes from Mormyrus hasselquistii, assembly GCA_026779605.1. NCBI lineage: Eukaryota > Metazoa > Chordata > Actinopteri > Osteoglossiformes > Mormyridae > Mormyrus > Mormyrus hasselquistii. Next base: position 129,662 of record JAODKE010000096.1, read on the forward strand.
AAAGTAAATAAGCTCCCCATGTGGCTTATCCTTCAGCCCTTCCTCTAGACCAGGGTTTCCCAACCCAGTCCTCGGGGACAACCAGACGGTCCACGTTTTTGCTCTCTCCCAAGTTCCTGGCAATCCTGGAAACCCTGCTCTAGGCTCTGTGTGTACATGTATCAGGGGCAGTACCCGTCCCAGTCTCTCATGTCTTCTTCCCATTTGGCCAGCAGGTGTTGCCAGCCATCCTGTCCTCCCTGATGCCAGTCTTTGGTGTGTTTCCCTTCTCCCCAGATGATCACATAGCTCAATGATCTGAGCATGTAGCTACCTCTAATCCCCTCAGTCATGTGTTCAAATTCTATCTCCTGTTTTTGTATTTTGTTCTCTAGTGTTACATTTATCAGTTTCTAATTCCTGTGATTTTGTGGTTTGTATTCTCTTATGGTTTTTTTGCTTTGTGTCTTGGTTGTGTTTAACCTGTCTTTATTCCCCAGTGATTCTGTTCCCTTGTTTCGCTGTCAGTTTTTTAGTTCCCCTATTTCCCCAGTTCCTTAATTTAATTATTAGTTTCACCTGTTGCCTGTTTTCTTGCACCAGTCCCTGTGTGTTACTTGATTTCTCGTTGTCCTGCACCCACCTTGATTGGTTGATTGTTTCATATCTCTCTCCTCCTGTGTCATTACCCAGTTTGGTTGTGTATTTATGTTCCTGCCTTGGCACAGTTCCAGAGTGGGTCGTTGGATTTCATGTGCTTTTCAGTAGGTGTGTTTTAGAATGTTTAATGTTTAGAATGTTTAATCACTCTCACTCTCACGCTCACTTCTGTGTTCCAAATGCAGCATAACTGACCTATCAGTTCAGCAATTGAAATGTCAAATGGAACTGACCTCAGTATTTCCAGTTTACAATTTGGGTTCTCCAGCTCAACAAAGAGCAGCTTCACTCCAGAATCCTGCAGGTCATTGTCACTCAGGTCCAGCTCTCTCAGGTGAGAGGAGTTTGATCTGAGAGTTAAAGCCAATGCTTCACAGCATGTCTCTGTGAGGTTACAGCTGTTCAGCCTAAAAAAGAAAACATTAAGATGCGAATACAGCCTGCACATTGGTAAGAGTATTGACACAAAACGGTAAAACAAGCTTTTATTTTAAAAATAAGCAGCACTGCTTGCTTCTCAAAATGTGCAGTGCAGAATCTAGTGTCAGTATGAATGAGAGTGAACATGCATTGTACTCCATTAAATGACAGGGCATATTATGTAAATGCATCTCTTTGTTGTTGGCAAACGGCACCATGAGTTGTGGTTTAATCTTTAATCTGTGCCTCAACTGCCAAATGCCAGTTTACTATGTGAATTATAACATGACTGACCTCAGTATTTCCACTTTACAGTGTTCATTCCTCAGTCCAGCGGAGAGTCGCTTCACTCCTGAATCTTGCAGATCATTGTCACTTAGGTCCAGCTCTCTCAGACAAGAGCAATTTGAGGTGAGAGCTGCAACCAACTCTTCACAGCATGTCTCTGTGAGATTACAGCTGTTCAGCCTTGAAAAGAAAACCAGCCAAGATGCAGACACTTCAGTAATAGCACCGATATTGCATATCAAGACAAAACTTATTTAAAATACAAAAAAAGACCCTCTCCATGAATCAAGGAGGGATTTGCATGTCCCAATGAACTGAGAAACTATTTTGTTAGGGGCAGTTGCTCCTAGTAGGGTCTCCCAAGACAACCTGGTCCTTGGTGATGGGGCCAGACTAAGAGCAATTCAAACAATGACTGGGAACAGAGATACTGAATAGATGGACCCCAGCGATGATAAAGAACATGGATTATGTAACCTTGCCTGGGTTAGAAAAGCCAGGGCCCCATCCTAGAGCCCAACCTAGGGAGGGAACTTGTTGGCTAGTGACTGATGGTTGGGCCTTCACCCATGGGGCTCAGCCAGGCATAGCCCAAATGAGGCAGGTGGGGCCCTTGTCCTGTGAACCATCCACCTGGTGGAGGAACCAATAGGGTGTGGTGCAATGTGGATCAGTCAGCATTCAAAAGAGAGGCCTTGGTGGACTGACCCCTGGTAGCTGAACCTTGGGATCCCTACAAGTTGAAAATGGACCCCAGTTCAGGGAGTTCACCCCGGTAAATGAGAGGGTTGCCTCCCTTTGAGTTTTAGTCAGAATATGAACAAAGTATTTTCTGTACTTTCATACCAATTATCAGCTTAGAGTATCCAGCCTTCTTGAATATCTTAGGATCTGAACCTGAGCAGTGTTCTGCTACTGGATTTCTGTGCTGGTCTGAGTTGAGAAGTTCAACACTTTTTTTTTTTTACATTGTGAAGGAGGCCAGAGACATTGGGCCAGAGTACAGAAGGAGATGCTTTTACTCATGCTGGTAACAGCAAGGATGGAGTGCTCTTGACCTCAAGCTGGGGTTATAGACAGGTGGTGGGAGGAGAAATTTGATGAGTTTTGATGCACTGTCAATACTTCTAAGGATGAAATTTGAAGACTCCAATTTTTCATGCTCTCTATTCCCAACAGTGGAGTCAAATTTAGCATTTAAAAGATACATTTGTAATGTATGGAGCCAGGAGTGCCATAATAAATATTTCATCTGTAAAAGAATAAAGAAATAAATGTTGAATAAAAAAGCAAAATAAGTACAAATAGAAATAAAGTAATAAGGAAAAGAAATTAAAAATAAAGGTGTAACTGGGGGGACTTTAGGACTCAGGAGTGAGTGAGTGAGTGAGAGTATATATGAGGGTAATTCCGGTCGGTTAAAGACGTTGTGATTCAGCTGCAGTAGAAAGGAGCGAAGTCGCGGCAGGTTTGAATTATTCGGTATTGCACTGGTTATATTTTTTTTAATTATTGTAATCTCATGGTTTGTCATTTGAAAAATGCAGGCGCACAATTTTACCTTTTTTGTGCACCTAAAATGTGGTTGGTCTTTGGTGCAATGGGTCAAAATGTACTTATTGTACATATTTGTTTTTTGTAGTCCTAGTGTTATTTGAGAATTTTGTCCTAGTTTTAAAACTTTAACATATTTTGTAGAAACCCATTTAAAGTGAATCACTTTTTATTGGTGAATAAAATTTGCAATTCAGAATTCAGTCTTTTTTGCATCAATAGGCTCAGAGGGGAAGAGCACAATATTTATGACGTCTAATATTTCTTTAATATTTTGGGTAATACGAGTGTAATTGTCATGACCTGCCTGTCCGATCCTCTTGTGTGTCACGCCCCCCTATTAACCACATACTTACATTTATACCGAGTTACATGTTACTGACATTTATACCGAGTAAAATATATATTTTTTTTTTACCAATTTATTTTTTTATGTAATGCCTTACATTACCGCATTACAGCAAAAAGCAATGCATTACAGTAATTCGTTACTTTCATAACGCGTTACTCCCAACCCTGGTTGTCAGACAATGAACTCGCCTCTAGAACGATTTCCTTTTAATTAGCGGTTTTACTTGGCAGAATCCCCCTCCGCATCACGTCCCACTTCAAAAACGACGCATTCTGACACGGGTGACCCTTGCTATTCATGCTTTTTTTTTCGACTACATTGTTGTCATGAATAGTTCTGTGGAGTGTCGAGTGGTCATGTGACAAATTGAGGCACGTACAATTTAATTCTTTTTTTTATTGTTAGGCGCGCATTTCTTTGCGCAGTTCTTCACAATTTTAGGCGCGTGATGGTGTGCAGGCGCAATTGCGCACCTTAAAGGACAAGCCCTGAATCTTGTGTGTGGTGTATATTGTGAATTTTAGGTCTGTGTGGATCCAGGGTTAGTGCACGGCTGGTGTGTGTTTGACGCTGAGTTAAGTTTGGTAGGTAATTTTGCTTGTGGTGCTATTTTGGATGGTAGTTTGGGGGAGAGGGAGTGGGGTGTGTTGACGGGGTATTTAAGTGGATCAGAAAAGCTATTGCTTTTCTCCTTATTTAGGTGTTGGTGCTATACGGCAAAGGCCACCGTGGGCGCTACGTGCCTGGGTGGATCTCCAGTAGAGTGGAGACTACATTGTGCTGGGCTGATGCAACAGAGTTGTTTCCAGCGAGGCCGGCTTCAGAAGTTTTGCTAAAAGGGTCCGATAGCGGGTGTATAGTAATATCTGCCCATTGGGCGGGGATCCTATCCTCTGCTTGCATGGTGGCCACGGGTATTTTGCATGTTGAGCTTGTCGCGCTACGGTAATATTCCAGAATTAAAACGGTGCTGCCGTGCAATATTGCATGCGTGTGATTGTTGTGCTAATAAGGGAGGTTTGGGGCTGAACTAACCCAGGTTTGAAATTGCAGTGGCAACGCTGAGGATTGGGATACCACTTTGGACATTGTACGCTGGATCTCCCTTCTGCTAAGTCTTAATGTTGGGGACGGAGAGTTTAGTAATGTGACTATCTGTGTAATTGAGGGTATGGATCCAGTGTTAATAGTTTCTTTAATAATCCTGTAAATAAAATATTGTGACCTCTGCTTTTGTACTTCAGCCTCCAATAGTTCATTTATTTTGAACCCCTCTAATACAGATCGAGTGACCCCCTTATGGTGGGGGCTAGTTAAGGGGCACTGATAAATTCCTGCTCCATGAGGAGTAGGTGGCATAGTTGGAAAGCTAACGGCGCTGGCAGAGACCACAAAGGAATAATTCAATTCTTTTCTTTTTTTACTCTTAGCTTAACCATATTGCTTTTAATTTTACTGGATTGTTTTTACATTTATCGTATTTTTAATATTGCCGGAATGCTTTTAATTTTGCAGTATTGCTTTTAATAAAGGGACAAGCTGTCAATCAACTGGCTTTGGGCATGACTTCCTGCCCAGGATGAGTAGTCAGTTCCACTACCCATGAATCCTACTTTGGCAGAATTGTTCATTCCTTTTCTATGGAACCCTGGAAGGGACTTGAAGGAGGAAAAATGGGTTGTCTTTTTTTTTTTAAAAAAAAAAAAAAAAGCATACACTTTTGCGAGATCTTGCTAAACTTTTCTAGTACCATTAAATGGATACTGCACAATTATTAAAGTACAAAAGACAGATATATCCTGTGATGTCTGCTTCTTGCTAGCTACCTGAGGCTAATGCTGTATGTACGGAAAACATGACGAGAGTCATTTTCTCTGTGACAAAAAGTAGAGTCATCAAAGCTTATGACAAGCAGTCATAATAAATAATACAATAAGCTTTATGTTATGTACTGTACAGTACTGCATTAGTGTATTTGAATTAAACACTTCAGCAATTTCAATTGTACAATACTGTAATTTGAAAAGCATTTGAAACCACTATACTGGATTCTGAAAGTGTCAATAAAATTCATGAAACAACTGTCCATTTTATTACCCCTACTATATGTGGTTTCTGCTGCAAATCATTTTGTTAGCTAGTTATTTGTTAGTTATCACACATTTATGATTCTTAATAGATCTGTCCAGCATATCGATCTTTTCCTCAGAATAATAAACAATGTAATGTGATCCCACTAATTAGCGCTGGCAAGTTTCATATTACACTTCATGTTAGACATATTAGATTTCCCACGAAGGCAGCATATTGGTTATAGATCGAATTTTCTAATGCAGAAATATAGACACGAGCAAACAATCTATTGATATATGCACTATAAATGTAATTGAGGTGCAAAAATAATTCATAGTCTGAAGAAGATACTTAAAAGGGTTCAGGAACTGCTTCCAAGGGACTACAGTACAGTAGAGTCGAGTTCCTGCGGTGTGAACATGACAAAAGTCCTCGGTTCCAGAAAAACATTCTGGTTCCACAAAAAGCTACTGCGGTGTGAAAGCGTCTATAATAAAACATGCCATTTCGATGATTGTGGGATGGAATTAATAAAACGTGACCACGATTTAAACTAAAATGTTTTCCGCAAGTAATTTGTCACATTGATTTGAGCACAAAATTGGAAATCGGAAACGAAGTCGAAAGCAGAATTCATGTGTGCTGGAATTGACTACTGGGCAGGATGGTGTGGTGAAAGCCAGTTGATTGAGAGCTTGTCCCTTTATTAAAAGCAATACCGCAAAATTAAAAGCAACACTTAAAGTAAAAACAATTCGGGAAAATAAAAAGCAATATGGTTAAATAGAAAGCAATATGGTACCCTAATATTAAAAGCAATATGCTAAATGTAAAAGAAAAAGCAAAATAAAATTAAAAGCAATACCGCAAAATTAAAACCAATACCAAAAAATTTAACATAGGGGTGTAACGTTACTTCTTTGCAAAGCCATTTGCAGCACCATCATAGCTCTTTACTTCAATCCACTGTACCAATGAAGAAAATATTTAAAAAATAAAAGATGTTATTTACATTGTTTTATTTATATTCTATTTTATGTTCAACTGAGTAGTCAAATATGAGAGAAGCCTGTCATTTGAGTTTGTGGTGAAATATTTTATGGTGCTAGATATGTTTTGTTCTTTACTGCATATGAGGATGGTGATTACTTAAAACATTTCACCATACATCTTTCAAATTCATCAAATAAAAGGCTGATTTCCAGTAATATATTTCCTCTTTGAAGCTTTCCTTAAAATATCGTTAAAATCACGTCTCGTTCTTGTGAACACAATTCCGTGTCTCGTCTCTTCTCGTGGGCTGAGTATATTGTTGCACCCCTAATTAAAAGCAATACAGTAAAAGTAAAAGCAGTCCAGTTTAATTAAAAGCAATATGGCAATACCGCAAAATTAAAAGCAATATCACAATATTAAAAGCAATACGGTAAATATAAAAGTAATCTGGTAAATTTAAAGCAATATGGCAAGAGCAAAGCAGAAATATTACAAGCAATATGGTAAATGTAAAAGCCATCCATCTATCCATTATCTATACTGCTTTATACATTTTGGGTCGCAGGGAAGCTGGAGCCAATCCCAGCATCTTCGGCCGAAAGGCAGGGTACACCCTGGGCAGGTCACCAGTCCACCACAGGGCTAACACAAACAAACATAGACAAGCACACTCACATTCATACCTATGGACAATTTAGAGTAGCCAGTTAACCTAATCTGCATATCTTTGGACTGTGGGAGGTAACCGGAGCACCCGGAGAAAACCCACGCATGCACGGGGAGAACATGCAAACTCCACACAGAAAGGCACACTGGGTGACCCCAGGTATCGAACCCAGGAACCCAATCTGGTAAAATTATAAGCAATATGGCAAAACTAAGGGCAATCCAGTAAAATTAAAAGCAATAAAGAAAAGCATTAATTTAATTATTCCTTTATTTTTAATTTCTTTTCCATATTATATTATTTTTATTTATTTCGCGTTCTTATTAAACATTTATTTCCTTTATATTCTTTTATACATACGATATTACATAAATACAGATTTATTCATTTTCATGGCAATTCTAAGAATCCATATTAATGTGTCATGTAATGAGCAATAAAAAGCAATTTTTCTTCATTTTGTCATTAAGGGGATTGTCACTAGCTGATCCATACTACCTTCTTGATTTGTACCTTACATGTCTGCCCATGCACAGCATTATACTTCACAGCATATCTTACAGCGGTGTCTGATTTGTACCACTCTGTTTCATGACATTTTCATGAGCCTAACTGATCCTGTTAATGTTTCTTTTAATGACGTCAGGTTCATTTTGTGGACTAAATATGACTGATCTCCACTAGCCCAAAATGTAGACTGTTAGCATGCTGCCAAAGTCAGCCCAGTTGGAGCTTACATAGCTTACATATTGCACTCACCTACTGTAACTGTTTGCACTGTCTCTAGTGTCCTCTATGTTGGCTACTACTGTGACACTTATTCTTCCCACATCCCTCCTGGGGTGTGCTGCCTGGATACCCAAAAATCAAGATACCAACATATCCTGCCTTCCCTATTACATGCAACACCCTTACTACCGGTGACATCCTGTGCTGTATAATAATGTACAATGTACTTCATTATTACTACATTTCATGTTGGTAATGTCTTTAAACATGTGTACAAGGTTTCTATAATAGGTCTTAGAATGTATCACCTGCAGATATGAGGAGACTACTGAATTTATTTTTTCCAGTTTATTTTAATCTGATCCCACTTGAAGTAATATAAATATGGCTGCAGCAAACATAAAATATGCCAAACTTCATATTTCAGTTCAGAAAGAACTAAACATATAACTATACCAAAATTGACTCAATAGTTTACATTTAAATTGACTCATAGTGTTTAAATTTATTCATGAATTATTATTTTTAAATTATTTTTATGAATTTATCGTTATGATTTCTAAAATGCTTCCATTCATCATAAGGAACATTTGTCTTCGATATCATTACATTAGGTTCAATGGCAGCTGGAGCGCTATTCACGGGAGTAAAAAACACACAGGTGCTACTCTGGACAATACACTGCTAGAATAGGCAAAACCACCAGAATTGTTGTCTATTCAACACTTATAACTTAAGTTAACCCAGCTAACTGATAAATCTTACTTTGTGGAAGACCCCCTACTGCTACTACTACCACTGCTACTACTACTATTACTACTGCTAATAATAATAATAATAATAATAATAATAATAATAATAATATTATACCTGACCAATAAATAGCACACCTACAACTCAACCCACCTCCATACAATGATTGCAAAACAAACTACTTTCTATTCACCCCTTTACAATTGGTGAAAAATGCCTGATTCTGTGGTCTAAAATAAAAAAAATGAATTACACACATGAACACAGACCTATCAAACATGGGACAATTAACTCTGACAACCAAATAATAAAAGTAGGTAGAGACTAATATCTGTGACATCCCATCCTGAGTCATGGTGGGGTTATAAATATCATGCTTGAATTTCTAAATATAAAGCCTAGAAAAAATATGAATATTAAATTAGCAAAATGATTTTATTTGTTCTTCTGTCCCAAGTAATGGTGTAAAAGCAATTAGGCCTCCACCTGGTATATCGACTCCAAGCAAAATGCACTTGTACAGCCACTAGGGGAGCTGTCACCTTCTCTCAGTCCTGATAAATACTTAGTGTTTCTCAGTCTAGAAACCAGTTAAATTGGTTTGATTAGACATGAGAAAATTTAGTGAGAATAACTCACTAAATATGTTCTGTTCTCATACCACAAAGTGAATGCATCAACCTAAAAAGAATGCTTCATTAAAAAAATACTCATTCTAGTTGTCAGGAACCACTGTCCATGATTCACTGAATTCAAAAATATGCATATAAATTAATAAATTTACAAACCGGATTCCAAAAAAGTTGGGACACTATACAAATCGTGAATAAAAACTGAATGCAATGATGTGGAGGTGCC
>JAODKE010000096.1:156821-171454 GCA_026779605.1 Mormyrus hasselquistii
TTAAAATTAAAAAAAACATACACCTACATAAAAAACAACTTTCCTTCCCCTCAATTAATTTTTACCCCCCCCCCCCCCCCCCCCCCCCCCGGTACATCTTCACCGCGTCAGTGATCTCTCTGGTAAACATCATGGAGGAGATGTGTCTCTATGTTAATGCACGCTGGTGCTCCACAGTCATAGTGAGGGAAAAACTGTGCACCGCAGACATCAAGCTTCTGGCTGCATCCCTTCGCCCTTTCTGTCTCCCCAGAGAATTTCCACAACTTTTCTTCATTCTGGTCTACATCCACCCCAAAGCCAACGCCGCCACTGCTACTGAGCACATTGTCAACACTCTCATTAAATTTGAACAGTTATCATCAGACTCCCCCAGATTAATTTTTGATTCCAGCAGTACGTCACATGCACCACTCGCATGGGGAAGATTCTGGAAAAATGCTATGGTTCAGTCCAGAATGCATACAGATCTCTTCCCCTCCCCTCTCTCGGCTCAGCTGATCATCATACAATCCTGCTCGGCCTAGCATACACACCGATCAAAAGGGCAAAGAAGGTTGCTAAAAACATCAAACAGTGGACAGTAGAAAGCATCCGAACCCTACAAGAATGTACAGACTGGGACAATCTCCTTTCCTCCAAAAATATACACGAGCAGGCAGACACAGTGTCATCATACATTTGTGTTGACAACATCATCCCATCAAAAACAGTCACTATCTTTCCCAACAATAAACCTTGGATCGCCAAAGAGCTTAAGGATATATTAAACAAACAGAAAAAGATTTTCTTTACTGGATCTGAATCAGACAAGATGGAAATCAACAGAGAAGCAGCCATCTAAAAATCTAAAAGCAAGCAATTAAAACAGCTAAACTGAAGAATAAAAAGAAAGTGGAGAACGATTTTTCAGAGGGGAACCTCCGCTCTGCTTGGCACGGACTGAAAACCATGGCCTCTGTGAACACAGCTGTCTCCAGTCCCAGAATCATCCATGTGGAGGGCAGCAGCGCCACATCCCTCCCTGATGACCTCAACTCCTTTTACACCAGGTTTTAGTCAGACAACTCCACTTAGCTCAAGAGTTTAAGATCCTCACTTAAATCAGACAATTCTGCACTCATCTTTAACACTCTAGACGTAGTGAATGCCCTTAAGAGGACTCCAGAGAGAAGCGCACCCAGCCACATCTGCAGCCAAGTCCTGCGGCACTGTGCTCAGGAAGTAGGTGGCGTATTCCAGACCTTGTTCCAGAGCTCCATGGACAGCGGCATAGCACCCTGCCTTTGAAACATTCCATAGTTATCCCCAATCCCAAAAAAAGTATAACCAAAGCTCTGAATGATCTTCGGCCCATGGCTCTTACCTCTCCAGTGATGAAAGCCATGGAGAGGGTCATAAAACACCACATCATCAGAATCACTAACTCCCATATGGACCCGCTTCAATCTGCATATCGCACAGACAGGAGTTGATGACGCAAAATCATTCATTATAGACACCATGCATAAACATCTGGAGCAGCCTAACTCATCAGTTACACTCTTATTTGCAGACTTTTCCTCAGCTTTCAACACTCTGCAACCCCACATCCTGGCTACTAAACTCTCCTCCAACTTTCATCTGGACAACCAGTTGATTCTGTGGATATTGGACTTTCTGACCAACAGATCACAGAGAGTACTGGTAAACAATACTCTCTCTGACCTTTGTTATACCTCGACCAGGTCGCCTCAAGGATGCGTGATATCTCCTCTGCTCTTCGTCTTATACACAGATGACTGCAGAACCATACAGCCCAACTGCCATCTGGTGAAGTACGCTGTTGACACAGTCCTCCTGATTCTCCTGTCAGGCCCCTCACACAACCACGGTCAGGCTCTGCAGTAGTTTGTGGAATGGTGTGACATTTCATGTCTGGGACTAAACGTCAGTAAAACCAAGGAGATGGTGGTGACTTACACCAACAAGCAGAGTGAACTGGCTGCAGCAGTCACCACCTTCATCCATGGTAAGACAGTGGAGCTAGTCGAGGAGTATAAATATCTTTGACCACCTGGTGAAATTCTTCTCCAACACAGAGGAGATTCTCAGGAAGTGTAATCAGCAGCAATGCCTCCTTAGGAAGCTGAATTCCTTTGGAGTCAGGAAGGACATTTTATGGTCTTTTTACTACTCCTTCATAGAGAATGTCATCTCATTCTCCATCTGTTGGTTCCATTCCACCACAGAGCATTGTCAGTGTGTGCTCTAAGATTATTGATCTGCCCTTGAAATCCTCATCGCACATCTGTGACCAGCAGACACGCAGGCTACCATTCATAATCATTAAAGGCCCCTCACACATGCTGAACTCTGCCTTTGAGTGGTTCCCCTCCAAATTTTAAGGCTCCGATGTCCCGGTTGCAGGACACAGAGGAGGAGGGCCACCTTTATTCCTAAAGCTGTCCTTCTTTTGAACTCCTGACACCCCCCCAAACCCACCATTATCACCTCTCACACTCCGACCTCCCCCTCCCCCTACAATCCAGACCTCCTCAGATCTGAGTATCTCTCACTTCTCATTTCTCCACTTTCAACATCATGTACCTTATTGCCTCTGTTTTAAAGTAATTTACTACTTATAGTTCATTGTGCAATACACAGAATATACATACATATACAGATATGTAATCTCAACACAGTAGCACCTGTGCAAGTCACTCTCACCCCTTGTTGATCACTGCTTGTTTTCTGCTAAAAATATCTGTTATTGTGTGTCATCTGTTGTGTCAAACTGTTATGTGTGTGGGCTGCTTCTCTATGCCTTATATTAAATTGCCCCTTGGGGACAAATAAAGTTTTTTGAATTTGAATTTGCCTGGCAAACTGTACTCCTTGACATATTTTCTGTATCGCCTACAGTATACAAAAAAGTGCTGCTTGCAAAATATCTCAAGGCAATGCACATTATCTGTGTGGCTGTGAGAGCCCGACTTCACCTAGTTGGACTTCTACAATACGGAGCTAATAAATCTTTAAGATATAATATTCCATCTCGGCTGAAGCTGTATCTTTCGAAAAGAATATCCAGCAACAATAAAGGATCTTGCCGACTGCACAAAACCCTCTCAATTTGAAATCCCCTTATTATTTGTGTGCCGATTGCAATTGGTCGCTCATCCATGAATAGCGAGGCCATGACTGAACAGATTTCCATTCACGGACACTGACTAAGTGTGTTCGCGTAGAACAAACCTGCTCCGAGCAGGTTTGAGAATTTGGATGTGCTGCTATAACACATCCAGCAAGAGTTTCAAAAAAACCGACAGATCTTGCCAAATCGTTAGCAATTTAACGATTTAACCAGCTAAACGAGTAATCCACGCACAAAATATACCTCCCAGACAGAAAATTTTTATGTTGACTGCAGCTATATAAATAGACCTTGGTGGGTTTTGTGTGCTGCTTAGAGACATGACAGGAAGCATTCAGGGTGTGGTGTCTGAGATTCAGAATGGGGCCAATTTCAGTAAAAATCTGATCATTAAATGAGCAAAATTATTTGATTTGTTCTTCTATCCGTCGGTGTGATCTAAAAGCAATGAAGCCTCCACCCATTATATCGGCCTCAGAAAGCCGATATAATAGCCTATTATAGCCACTAGGGGAGCTCATAACATTATAAAATAATGTTATGCAGTCTAGAAACCAATCCAGTTGATTTAATTAGACATGACAAGATTTAGTGAGATTAATTCAACAATGTTCTGTTCTCAGAACACAAAGTAAATGCATCAAATGAAAAAGAATATTTAATTTTCAAAATACTGATTCAAGGTGTGGAACCACCGTCCATGATTCAATTGAGTTCATTCAAAGTATTTTTTTTCAGTACACATATTGGTCTGGATTTGTACTTTCTGAACCTGAACTTTTCCCCTGTCTGGTTGAATTTAACATGAGAATAACTAGTGAGATTAACTCAAATATATATTACATAGTTCACAGATTCATAATTACCACATTGACTATGTTTCAATAAGAGAAGCATACTACCCCTTCACAAATTAAATCAAAAGAGTCAATATAGACTACTTATTTTTTGTATAATGTTATGTGTAACGATTTGGGGATGTCCCTGCAGATTCTCCGGACTTCCTTCCCTCCAGTCGCCATTTGCCAGTCTCTCCCTTTGGCTCCACTACACTACAGCGGTCAGATATGAATCCATGCCTTTATACCCGAGAAATGACGTCTGTGATGTTTGGATATTACACGCATTTGTCTATTCCAGTCAGCCACTAACATTCTGTAAGCAACAACGTCAGACCAGGACTTTGTAAGTGTTCGTAGTGTGATTGAAACGCAATGAACTGCAATCAACATAATTACAAATGGAGTGTCTTTCACAAAATGTATATATACACACATGTTTGTGTGTGATTATTTTATATGTTACACAGTTCATGAGTTTTTGTACGCGACCGGCTGTGAAAGTAGTTTGTTAGTTGTTGTGCACGACTTGCCGTGAGTGACTAATCAGTGGTAGAACCATTGTAGTTTGAACTACGGTAGGTTCGCCGTGAGTCTGACCAATCAGCGCTGGAACCACTGTAGTTCCAACTACGGAAGTCCTAACTAACTAACTAACGTGGTTCGAACTACTGTGGTACGACGGTTTTGAGAAACAGTCGTTGTTTGGATGTTGCTTAGTTTGAACTACCATAGTATGCTGCATCGTTAATGCTAACTTCCGTCGTTGTTTGAGAAACGCACCCCTGGTTTGTTGTTTTTCTGGTTTGAACCTCCGCCTGTTTATCGACTACCGTTGCTCGGTTTTGTGTGCTTGCTGTGTGTTTGTACCTACAGTAGGTGTGTAAGGAGTGAATGCCATTTTTGTTCCTCGTGACACATGGTTTGGTTAGGGAGCTAAGAGTTAGTATTGTTATTTGGTTTGTGTTCTCACTTAGGATTAGTTTAGATTGGGTTTCGTTCGGTAGCGGTGTTTTGTTATTTTAGCCTTCTACTGTCACTCCCAAAGTCTGTTACACCTAGTGTTTGTGAAAGTGTTCGTGAAAAGTAAAAAAGCATAAAAAAGATTCCCCTTGTTTCCCGTGTTCGCTTTTCCTATTCCCCACTTGTCTCGTCTCCCCTTTCCCTCTCGTCTCCAACCCTAGACTGAGGACCGTAACAGAGAGGTTACCTGGCACTTTGGGTGGGGCCTATTTTGTGAGTGAAGCTTAAATGAGGGCTCCGTCTATAACGTGATAAGAGGGAGAGGGGTGTATCCCTTGTTCTGATTAGTCAATGGGTTATGTCCATATATGGTTTCATGCATGCTTATGTCACGTGTTGCTGATAAGGGGGGCCATATGGTTAGGGGGGTTTCCATTAAACTTTAATAGAATAAAAATACATTGCATGTATTTATTAATGTGTTATTTTTAATTACGTTTTAAGGAATAATAAAATATATTGCAGGATGAATGCAAGCTAGCGCGTACGCAGTCAGCATGAGGCTCCGTCCCAAGTAGACAATTCAGTCCAGAAAACGGAGCCCTCATTTAAGCTCCGCCCACAAAATAGGCCTTGCCCAAAGTGCTAGGTAATCTCTCTCGCGCCTACTGTCAGCTAGAGAAAAATCGACCCTTGAGTTATGGTCAGTTGAGTTTCGCTAGTCGACCCTTGAGTGCGCGCTTGTGCGTGTACCCGTGGCTTTGCGACGCTCGTGGGATGTTTGCCTTACTCCTGTAGTTAAGGCTGAATTTTTATACATTTCACAAATACAGCTAAAGTTTTTTATACCTTCAAACATTAAAAACAGTTAATGTACCTAGCGATTAATTCTAAATGCAGCATACAAGTTCATATTAAATGTAATTAAATAATAATGTCCACCTTCTTTTAAATAATAATAAAAAACAATATCCTAAATTCATCACCGTTGGTGACCTGGGCTATAAAAAAAACACACTTCTGTTACTATAGTCTGCTTGCTTTTACAGTATAACACTGAAGTTTTTCTTGTTTAAACATTTCAGTGCTTTCTTCTTTTAAAATACAATGGGCTCTATCTACTTGGGACGGATCCCCGCGCTGACCACATACGCGCTGGTTGACATTCATCCTGCTATATGTTTTATTATTCCTTAATATGTAGTTAAAAATAACACATTAATAAATACATGCAATGTATTTTTATTCTATTAAAGTTTCACGGCACCCCCCCCCCCAAAACATATGGCCCCCCTTATCAGCAACACGTGGCATAAGGATGTATGATCCCATATACAGACATAACCCATCGACCAATCAGAACAAGGGATACACCCCCCTCCCGCTTATGACATCATAGACGGAGCCCTCATTTAAGCTCCACCCACAAAATAGGCCTGCCCAAAGTGCCAGGTTACCTCTCTCGTAACGATACGCTTGTATGCCTTTTGACTGAGAGTCTGAATGCTCTAATCAGTGGTTGTTTAAATGCATATTTACCTTTGATCCTTTGGAAAATTTCCATCTCCGAGCGCAGGTGGGTTGTCCTTCATAGAAAGATTGCTGGGTTCAGGTGCGTCTGCTTTCTCCATTAGGACACTGTGGAGAGCAACAGGAAATGGGAGGCTAACTGCTGTCATGCGACCATGTAAATAAATATCTATATCTCAGAAACTAAAACAGTACAACCAAACCAGCACAAACACAGCACAATTAATTGTGACCACTTTAAATAAAAAAATATGAAAAATATGAAACATATGGGGGGACAACTTCATAAAGGTGTCCAAGCAACATTAGCTGCAGGATCCCTATTATTTATTTATTTTGGCCTGGAATTGTTTTCTTTTACTTTAACTTAACGCAGTGTTTTTGATAAGTGTTATATGTTTCATTGTTCTCTCCTAATTTCTATACACACACACACACACACACACACACACACACACACATATACACATATATATATATACATACATATACACATATATATATATATATATATACATACATATATACATATATATTGCATACATACATATATACATAACATATACACATATATATACACACACACACACATATACATACACACGCACATATACATACACACGCACATATACATACACACACATATATACATACACACACATATACATATATATATACTGTGGCTAGAGCAAAAAGACAGGAGGCAGTTGCTAAGTCCGTGAAAGGGATGAAGCACTTTTTTTATTAGCAACAAAATAAGGAGCAGAGAAAGGAAGATCCAGTTGCCACCGAGATAACCAAAAAAACTCTGACAGAAGATCTCACTTCTTAGGGCGTCTGATCACCCGCCCTGACCTGCTCACAGTATCACCCACAGAAGCAGGCACAACTGGGCTAGCAAAAAAAAAAAAAAGCTGGCCGGGTGACACTGGGGCATCTAAATCTAAATGGGCCGACTTCAAACGGTCCACAGAAACACGGTCGGCCTTACCACCCATTTCCAAAACAAAAAACGCATAGGCTGCAGCACACGAAGAGGCCCATCATAGTGGGGGCGCGAAGGATTGTGATGGGCATCATGCCGAACGAAAACAAATTGAGCATCTGACAGATTCGGGAGAACATGCAAACGCGGGAAACCATGATGCAACGTGAGTGTTGGACCAAAAGCAGCCGCAGAGTCCTGAAAAGAAGAGCGCTGCTGTACGGCCATCCAAGGAACCGTCGCATCTGGCAGAAAGTCACCAGGTACCCATAAGGGCTGTCTGTAAACTAACTCATCAGAGGAAGTCTGCAAGTTGGCCTTTGGAGTGGTCCGCAAACCCAGCAAAACCCATGCCAACCTGTCAGACTAAGAAGCACCCTGAAAAGATGCACAAAGGGCAGCCTTCAGAAAGCAGTGAAAGTGCTCACACAATCTGTTAGCTTGCGGGTGATAAGTGGTGGTATGGTGTAAAATGATCCCTAACTCGTGGACAAGTGCACCCCACAATTCGGATGTGAACTGCGGTACGCGGTCAGCCGACAGGTTGGCAAGCACACCAAAATGACAGACCCAGGAGTCGATCTGCCGTTGTTGTGGAGGCTAATGACACTACCTCCGGCCAGCAGGTTGTTTGATCAATGATAGTTAAGCATTTACACATGCCCTATTTCAGCCCATGCTAAAAAAACTTACCTGAAAGCAGCTTTTGTGATGCCTTGCGGCTGGGATGGAAAAGGCTTTGGACCGTAGTGAGGTGTCACCGAAGGGCACATCCTGGAGCTGCAGACTAGTGTCAGCAGACCCCAACCCCTGAATCTCACTGTCAGCTGCCTGGTCTGCTGGCATTAGTGCATAGTCCACAACGAGGTGGACAGAACCAACCACTGAATGTGAAAGGCAATCAGCCACCACATTGTGTTTGCCAGCAACATGATGGATGTCAGTGGTGAATTCAGAAATGAATGCCAGCTGACGCTGCTGACGTGCAGACCAAGGGTCCAAAATTTTGCTCATGGCGGCCACCAATGGCTTGTGATCCACAAAAGCAGTGAATGGGCGCCCTTCTAACAAGAAGCGGAAATGGCGCACAGCTGGCAACTGAAAAAGGCCAGCTGCTGCCATCCCCCAGTAACCAGTTGCTTATGTACTGCGCCCACAGCAACACTGGATGCATCTGTAGTGATGGCAATGGGAGCATTTGGCAAGGGGTGAAGTAGCAACATAGAATCCACCAAGGCCTGTTTGTTGGAAGTATTAAAGTTTTTAAAATTAGGTTAAATCAGCAAAAAAGTAAACCATATCATCTTATTTTGTTTTACCAGCATCGGGGGCATGTAGCGTCGCCGTCACCCGAAAGATCGCTATTCACAATAATTCATAAATGCGCGCTAATGCGCTATTTATAAATAGCCGCATTAGTGCACATTCAAATTGTATTCGCATAGTAATACAGATACAATCATGGCGGTGATGGGGATGTATCATGAGTTTTTCTTATTTATTTATCCAACTGAATGTTGCAACTACACCATTTAGTCATCTTCATGTAGCTAAGACTTTGGTGATCAGATGTCTGGGATGGAAACAAACTTCCACCATTAACTTACTATGTACTTTTGTAATGTTTATGCAAGAGTTCCAAACTGCATTTTGTAATTTGTATACTTTGATGTCAAATTACAAACTTCACATAAATCTGACATCTTTACAAAGTACACTAAGATTAAGATGAGTTCTATGCCAAAACAAATATATAACAAATAATTCATTTGCCATGAATTAAGTTTATGATATTGAATGAAATGGGTGACCATGCCCCAGTCAGTGAAATTAGGACCGCCATAATTAGGTGGTGCTGTCGATAATGTCGACGCTGAAAATACATCAACCTTTATATTTTAAATTGACAACCGCCAGTTTTATTTTATTATTTTAATGAAATAGCCATTATGATTTCTATAACGCTTCAATTCATTAGAACAAATGTTTTCCTTTAGTATCACTACAAAATTATGGGAGTCGTTCAAATTACCACAAAACAAAAAGGTTGGTTATAGTTTTACACAGTGCAAAGCCCAATGTTGTATTACAGGGACAATTATTGGCGCTATGCAGGAACGCCACAAGAGAAACCATACAGGCATTATTCTGAACCGCCAGCATAAGCAAAACTACCGTGTCGTCTATTTGTGTTTATTAAATTTACATTAGTACTGTATAGAGACCTTTTAAATATCTTTTGTCCTTGTAGATAATAATGAGTTATGCCATAAAGTTGTCTGCCTACCTTAGAATATCTATTGAACAAGTGCTTGAGAAATCGTTTAGGCTAAAATCTGGGCTTATTCCACATGAATTGAGGGTGCAGTGTGAATTCGGGGTTGTTGGAACCAAACAAACGGTATATCATGCAGTTTGTTGATGTCAAAATAAAATTTATTTAATTTGAACAGTCTATTTGATTTTCTGGAGGAAAATCAATCCTTTAATCGACCAACTGGTAAAATAGTCGATAGATGTATCCACATAAAAATAGTCATTTGTGGCAGCCCTAGATTGCTGTACATTTTTCATTTATTATTATTATTATTATTATTATTATTATTATTATTATTACTACTACAATACAAGACGCGTACAAAAATATTTATTCTTTGTCTAAAGTAAATTTAAGTGAAATTTGTAATGAAAGTAAGTCAAGTCGTTACTGATAGCCATTATCAAAGGTATACAAACTCAACGTAGAAAGACTGGGCTTGCAATAACAGCACCGACAGTGTGAACATATGCGCGGGTCCGTGACGCACACGCCACGCATCCAGTGTGTTCTGGGTCTTCCATTAGGCTACAACCGAAATATTATGACTTTGTTCTTGAAATCCGCCTCTTATTTTATTTTCATCAATGCGCTAAATCGCCGTCGTAGATAAAAAAAGCATGTTTATACGTTAATCAAACCCATGAACTAGAACGCTAATATTATGCTTAATTCCTTCAAGTAAATCTTTTTTCTTAATTACTGAAAATGTAGCAAAAGATTCAAAATAAATTGTTTAATGAAATGTCAGTTTTGCACTAAAAATCATGATGTTCGTAAGCTTAAATATTAATATTAATTCAGTTGAGTCACACAGGATGGCATTCGAGGTCCATTATCGCTTAATGCAGCAGGTACCGGAGACTACGACTTTGTTCTTGAAATCTATTAGCCTATTATGCTATTTTCATCAATGCAATAAAAAAGCCGTTGCAGATCGAAAAAAAACTGTGTATAGGTTAATTCAACCCATGAACTAGAACGCCAATAATCGACTTAATAGAGACAAAATGATGCCTGACTCGCTTGATATGCTTAAATTTTATTTTAACTGACATGCCCATAAATTACGCGAATATTGTTAAAATATTTTTCTTAGACACATAACCGTGGACCCATCAGCCCGGGCCCTACCAGTGTACGCGTCATGAATGAGACTTCCGCTTGCGCCCGAGCTTCGCAGTGAGAAGTAACATTATAGTATGTAAATAGATGCGTGCATTTATGACTATGTGTTACCAACTGCATTATCTATGTGCAGTGTTTTGTCATAGAGCGCGTGTGTTTCTTAGTGTACTGTAAATGTTGTGTAAATTGTTGAGTTCCTGTCCTTTACTCCACAATTAATCAGGTTCATATTTCACTGCAGATTACACTGTGAATGTTCACAATCCACTTTTCTTTTGCATTCATTTTAATATCCTTGTAGTATTCAAAATCTGTAAGTAGCCTAATCTTCTTGACAAGATGGAGTTTCCAACTGCAGAATACTTTCTCTTTCACTTACATATTGGCATTAAATGCTTCCTGTCTGATAATTTCATGTATGCAGGCTTAAATATAAACGGACCCCAGCTCCGCTTCCTTCAAGTAATTTTTTTTCTTAATGTCTGAAAATGTTTGGCGCTAAAAATCATGATTTTCGTAAGCTTAAATATTAATATTAATTCAATTGAGTCGCACACGATGGCATTTACGTCAAAGGTCCATTATAGCTTAGTGCAGCAGGTGCAGGAGACTACGATTTTGTTCTTGAAATCTATTAGCCGATTATGCTATTTTCATCAATGCAATAAAAACACAGTTGCAGATTGAAAAACACCTGTTTATAGGTTAGTTCAACCCATGAACTAGAACGCTAATATTCGGCTTAATAGAGACAAAATGATGCCTGACTTGCTTTATATGATTACATTTCATTTTAAGTGACACGCCCGCAAATTACGCGAATATTGATAAAAATATTTTTCTTTGACATATAACCGCGGACACATCAGCCTGGGCACCACCAGTGTACACGCCATGAATGAGAATTCTGCTGCTTCGCAATGAGAAGCAACATTAGTATGCCAATGTTGTAAATAGATGCGTGTATTTATGTTATTTTATTGATATGTTAGTGTAGCGGAGGTCAACCAGTTCTGAAGGAATCACGACCACACCAGCTTTGTCTTGGCAACTGTGGTATACTGTAACAGACAGCACAATGAGAGCACTCCAACACGTGTGCTGTCTTCCTCTAATTAGGCCGCAACAGCCAAAAAAAAAAAAATACACATTTACCACCTCATATACTCTTTCACGATAAAACATAAGAATCACAAGTTAAACATTACAAAAATGACATCCTTATAAAATAAAGCGTAAACACAGTTATAATTACAAATTAATTTTAAAGCCGAGAGAGCAAAAAAAACACATCTTACCAGCTCAATTCCGAAGCAGCTTCTGCCTGAGAATCGGTGTGATGTCTTAAGGTGCGCTGTACACTAAGGTGCCCCTCCTGCAACAAGATACAAAAAAACCTTTCACAAGTTTCCAGTGAAACAAACGCCCCTCAATAACTAATACTACATATAATAATATAGACACAAAATATATGCACAAACAAAATTGTTCACTAAAATAAAATAATAATGATAAATGAAAAAGTTTTACAAAAGTTCAATAAAATAGAATATTAATTAACTCGGCTACATTAGCAATTCTAAGTATTATACACGTGTAATGTTTTGTCATAAAGTTTGTGTGTTCATGTGTTTCTAAGTGTAAATGTTGTGTAAATTGTTGAGTTTCTGTCCTTTACTCCACAATTAATCGGTTGTTATATTCACTGCAGATTACGCTGTG
This sequence comes from Mormyrus hasselquistii, assembly GCA_026779605.1. Classification (NCBI taxonomy): domain Eukaryota; kingdom Metazoa; phylum Chordata; class Actinopteri; order Osteoglossiformes; family Mormyridae; genus Mormyrus; species Mormyrus hasselquistii. The sequence continues at coordinate 169,442 of JAODKE010000096.1, forward strand.
AATGATCACAATCCATTTATTAAAAAAAAGAAATCCACTTTTCTTTTACGTTCATTTCGACATCCTTTAGGTTTATCTTACCTCGCATTGCAAAACATCCTTGTAGTATTGAAAATCTGTAAGCAGTCTAATTTTCTTGACAAGATGGTGTTTCCAACTGCAAAACACTTTCTCTTTCACTTACCTATAGGTTTTTTGAGTTTCTGCCAGTTCATGCTTCCTGTCTGATAATTTTCTGTATGTGTAGCAGTGTTAATAGAAAACTGTACGTGGGGAGTGACTGCACGAAGCAAGTATTATACGGGAGGGGGTTCCAAACAAACCAGCAAATGGCAATATTATTATTATTTTTTTAATGTGGCGGTGATACCATAGGTGCGCATGCATGGGTGTGTGTGAGTTCCCGTGACAGGTGTGCCCAATGTTATTGATATTGTTGCACAATACTGATCTTGAGGCCCCCTTAAAATTTTGCTTTTGAGGCTTTCAGGGGTCTCATGGGTTAATCGGGGATGTCGGACTCCCCTGGACCCTCCCCATATTTCGCACACTGTGCACAATCATACAGTACTTATGACCAGAGACCCACACAACAATTACATTTCAAACAACATTTTTGGACCACTTCACATTATATATGATTGTAGAGCTAAAAGATTCCTTATTAGGTATTAAAGAATATTAAATGTCTTACTTACATGCACTGTAAAACCTTACTGTAAATTTACAGGCAATTTCTAACAGTATTGTACTGTATTTTTATAAACCAGTATCAGACTGGTTTATTAAAGAAAGAAATCCACTTTTCTTGATGTAACGTTAGATGTTCAATCGTCGAAAACGACAGGATTAACACGCCGATCCAAAAACTCTTCCACTCGTGCAAACAGTTCAGAAATGCAATCGAATAAAACAGTCGACGGTGTCTTACCGTGTCAATGCTCAGGAAAACTTATCCATCTGCTACCAACTTCATTTCTCTTCGTCACAGACAAAATGTATTATCTTCGTCTTTTTGCTGCATTATCCTGTCATTTTTTTTTTTTGCTGCGTCCGTAATGTAAACGGTTGCTAACGGAAGAGGAGTAATGTCGAGTTTTTCGGAGTTTTCGATTTAAATATAGTTTAAACACATTCAATTTTTTTTTTGCAACAAAATATTGAAAACGCTTATTTGGAGTCTTGGCTAGGTTTTTTTGGGATCCAGAAGAGCCATGATTGGATTCTCTTCGTGAGGAAGGAGATGGCGAGCCAACCACCGAGGAACATTTAAAAGAAGTACATGTGGATTCTCTTACCCTGACCCCATCGGTCTGGTAGGATTGTGGGTGCACTCAGACTATTGTGAAAAAAGAGAGCTCTCGGTCTTGACAGTTCCAAACGACTAATTGACTAGAGGTGTTGATGTTCCATTTTTTTTTACTTTATTTTGAAATGCCGGCTTAAATCTAAATTGTGTGTGCTTTTTAATTGCTGAATCTTTTGTTTTCCTTTGTTCTGTAAATATACTATCTGAGGTTAAACAACATCCTTGCTACTCATTGTGTTTGATGCTTTGATGCTCAAATCTTAACCCCTCCTTATAAACCTAGACACTGGTCCACTGTAATCGACCTGCATAATCGGGTCGCTCCCATTGGTAGCGGGTTACATTAACTTAGCCTGCAACGTTACACGTAATGTTAGGTTAAAACCCTAGTGAATAGTTCAGTCTGTTCTTAACTAACTTACTCACAAATTAACTTTGATTTAACTTTTATTATGTCGTTCTGACGACCTGCATTTGATTGTCATTTCATTTATATTTCAGCAGTTACTTTATCTGATAAAGATCGACCGAGCCTTACAGTTATAGTTCACAAAATTACATGGTGTCAGTTTTCAACGATAGAACATGTGAAATCGAAATGATAATGCTTGAAAAGTGACGTGCTAATGTAACCCCTGATTCTATTGAACCAAACAAAAAAAATATTATATAGATAAAACAGGGGTAGGGTACCGGGTCCTTCA